>KV921222.1:1394-15301 GCA_002081555.1 Protostelium mycophagum | reverse complement strand
AATCATCAAAAAAACTTCTGATATTCACAGATCATACACCTGCTGAGATGAGGCAGTACTACAAATACAAAACTAAAGAGGTGGTTCAAGCGGCAGAAAACTGACAAGAGCTCAGCAAAATGAAAGAGAGTGAGCATTGCATTTTTTCATTTATGTGATCAGATTTAACCAATCCACCCTGTCAGTGGAAAGAGAACCAACGCAAGAATTTGTACCTCTGCATGTTCAATTTCAGGACAAGTTGGAAGAGTACAGAAGGGTGACAAAAGAGCAGAACAGAATAGCATGTATTGTGGAGGAGACAGAATATGCCATTGCCAATATTTCCCATCAAATTGATCTTCACAGCAATGATATGCTCTCTTTGTGTTTCTTTTAAAATAAAGATTTTATTGGATTTTATTGTTTTTTATATCCAAGATATTTACACTAAGAAGTTCCCAATGAAAACTGAGCAAAGCTTCAATGAAAACCAGGTGAAAACTCGTAGAATACTAGGCAAAAACTCAAAGAAAACTGAGCAAAAACTCGACGAAAAGGTTCAGATTTCAAAATTATTTTTTATTTTTGAGAATGGTACAAATCTGTGTCTGCTGGGTAATAGCATTGTTGTTGGTGTAAAACATTATCTTGAATTTAAATTCATGAAATCTCATAAAATACCACAAAAATTCATGGAGATTTCACGGAAATTTCAGGTACCCACCTCTAAAAAAAAACAGAAATCACCTCTGTCCTTGTGAGGAATATTGATCATGAATAACATCACCATGATGAAAGCGTTGAGTTCTATATTATAGTGTTGTTTCTTTAATTTTTTGGTCACCATCACATCCTCTCCTAATCTTCTGAAAATTCTCTTGGTCTTCCCTCTTGGGCTGTGGTCAACCGTGTAGAGAACTCGAAAAGTCGTCAAGGACGCTGCAGAATGGTTCATTTAGAAGCTGCATCCCCACTACCTTTGTATTGTCATGGAACATTGCTCCAATGGAGATTTGTACGTCGACTTCCAGACAATGAAGAACGGAGGAAAGCAGCTGTCAGAAAACAAGTCATAGAGTGGTTCTTTCAAATCTTACTTGATACACAAGAAATGTGATTACACTCAGTTCTCCACACCTATATCAGCAAAAAGAAAACACACATCTTGCCATAAGTGAAAGTGACCTGACATTTTCTGGACCCTCACCATATTATGTCTCGTGCATAATTTGATAAGATCGACTTGACTCTTTGTACTTTTTTTGGTTCTCTGATGTCGAAAGCACTCCTATATATCGACTACATACCATATTGGTGTCAGTGTTGATATCAATTACATTTTTTTGTCCAAACAACAAAAAATGAGGTGTTGCTCATATTGATAATAATTGTAATTGATTGGCATGAATCATCTTCCTCCTAATGAGGGGATGTTTAACTCCTCAGCTGCAGTGGCTATGTTCCTCACGATCTGCTTTCGATGCGAGGTGGATAAAATACCATTGTAAAACGACCTCAAACTTTGGAAACGGTTTGTTTTTTTGTGCAATTTTTCCGGTTGTAGAGTGGTAAGAACAGAACCTTTCACGCTGAACGTGGTGATTCAGCGTCACAAGTCCAAGAACTCCATGAGACTTCAGATATTTGTTTTATTCCTCTTCTTCGGTGTGTGTCTGGGCCTCACAGTTTACTCAGCTGTGGATGTTGATGAAAACTACACATACCGCATTCTTGGATCTGGTTTCACAGGTCCGACTCTTCCGAGGGTCACTTTAGATGACATGCCTTGCACACCACTCACGATTCTCAACGATACTTTGCTGCAGTGCACTGGTAATCAATGGGCAACCCACAACGACGGTATTCTACAAGTGATAGTGGGCAACAAAACGGACACTTTGGTTGCATCAAGAACGCCGGCCTCTTCTGATGACTCGTGTGTTCTCACTTTCTCTGACGCAGTCTTTGACTTGGCTCTCCTTCCAGCAAAAGGGTAAGTTGATAATCGAGGGAATCAATCTGACCGAATCAGCATTCAAACAACTGTTGGAAATGTTACGTACTCTTACGTAGGTTGTGGGTAAGACAAACATCATCCAGAGTTTGGCAATAATGATCTTTACCAGAAGCCCAAGTCTAACTGCCAACTCCTCAGCTGGAGAAGTAGAAATCTGCTCTACCTTCTTTCTTGGAGGAGGAGATTTGGGTAAGAGAATCATCTTATTCATGCCGTAACATCTGCAGAGTTCCTTCGGTGTGGATCTTACAACGGCAATTCTGCAATCATCCGTCTACATTGTGGAGAGGAACCCAGCTTTGTTCTGGATTCCGTATTGTCAACGAGATTTGAATTCAACCTGACCACCACCTGTGCTCCTCCTCCGTTGATACTTTCCATTCCTCAACAAAACGTACCCATTTATGGTGGTCAGCGTACTCTCCTGCTTAATGTTGATTACCACGGCCTTCCAAACATACAAGTGAGTATTCTAAATCGAATGTCCACCTGACCTGATTATTCAGATTGCCTTTGGGGAGTTTCTTCTATCCGAGGTTGATTATGTCAACTCATCATTCGTGTCCGTTCAGATCCCTCCTCTCGCATCCTATAATTTGGTGGTGGTTTCAGCCATTTACAGTGGAAAAAGGTCAAACAGTATCATTTTTGAAAATATCGTGGCCCCTCCGCCCGCCATCAGTAATATCTCCTCACCTTCTACCGAGGGCGGTATCATAGATATCTACGGATCCAATTTTGTGGCCTATCCCGTCATTACCATCTCCAATCAGACCTGCACTGCTGTTAATTACATCAGCAACTCGCACATTGCGTGCCAAACTCCTCCGGGACAGGGCAACTCTTCGGTGACTGTGGACGTTCTTGACCAGCTTGTAACATCTGGATTCAATTATCTACCCCCATACATATCCTCCTATACTTCACCCAACACGAGTGGCAGCCTGTTCTACATTTACGGCTCCAATTTTGGAAATCAATCTCAGCGGATCTTTATAGATGACACACTATGTCCAAACACGAATGTAATTGTCCCAGATGAAGAGATCAGCTGCATTGCACCAAAAGGAACAGGAACTCAACATCCAGTATATATCAGTGTTGCCGGTCAAATCTCCAATATTGTGCAGCTGTCCTACGCACCCCCAGTCATATCATCAGTTTCTATGGTGCCCACAGTGGGAGGCGCAGTGATCATCAGTGGACAGAACTTCGGTTTCGACCGGCTGAAGCTTGAGGTCCAAGTAGACAATCGTCTTTGCCAGAGCCCAAAATTTATATTGGAGAACACTCAATTGTTTTGTTTCGTTTCTCTGGGAAGTGGTGCCAACCATTCTCTAACGCTGAATGTTGACGGACAAATAGCATTCAGCACCATGTCATATTTGCAACCCTCAGTGATATCTATTAGCAATCCTTCTACCAGCGGGGGCTTAGTTGTCGTCACCGGGTCCAATTTTGCTCAGGGTGGAGAGGTATGTTTCATGAATCAAACAATTTCTCATTCTGTCCAGGTGGTCCTAAATGGTATTTTGGTAGTCCCAAGCCTCTATACTGACAGTCAGATTGTCTTTTCTATTCCTCCGGGCACTGGAACTAACTACATCTCGATCAACGTGACTGATCAAACCGTCCAAGCATGGTTTTCTTACCAGCCTCCCACCATCACCAACGTTACAATACCGACTACTCAGGGAGGTTTGGTGGTCCTCAATGGACATAATTTTGGAACAGTATCAGAGGTGGTTCAAGTTTATTGGAGCAGCATTTTGTGTCCAATCATTTCCATTAATGATGAAGTCATACTTGTAACAGTCCCACCAGGTAACCTTGTTATCCAACTCAAATTCTAACAATTATCAGGTAGCGGCATTGGCGTGGTTTCATTGATAGTCAATGGACAAAATACCTCCACTTCATATCAATATGCAAGCCCATATATCACCCAAGTCAACTTGACGGATTACGGCGCGATATTGTCTGGTCTTAATTTCGGGAATAACTCTACCCAATTATCAGTTTGGATTGGTGGGCAGATTTGTGCAAATATCACTCTGGTGCAACTGGATCAAATAATTCAATGCAGTCTTCAGACGGCAGTTGAAAATACCTTTTTGATAAATGTGAGGCTCTCCGGCTTGATTTTTAGTGGGACCTTTACGCAACCTGTCCCCATCATTTCAGCTGTATCTCGTTCATCTACAGATGGTGGACCGATCACTATTACTGGTTCTTATTTTGGGAGAGGTAAGAATCAATTATCCCGCATTTAGAAACTAACAAATTCAGACCCAAATTTGAACATTAGCATTGACCAATTTTCCTGTAAAAATCCTATCATCCAAAACGATAGTATCTCCTGCACTGTACCACCAGGAGTGGGGTCTTCGCTTTTGATGACAGTATATCTACGCAACTACACACTTTCAACAAACTTCAGCTATCTACCTCCCACCATCAACACACTCTCCATGACCAAATCTAACTTGACTTACCCTGACAACCCTTATCAACTAATCATCTTCGGAATGAATTTTGGAAACAACATTGAGGAGGTGACCGTCGGTGTTGATGGTCAGAGCTTTCCTGTAACATTGGTTAACACCTCTCATATTGAGTGTCTTGTGCCAGATGGTTATGGTGCAGGCCACTCTCTAATCATCTCGGTGGGCGGACAGACCGTAGGTTTCGATTACTCTTACCTACCCCCTACACTAACAGATGTCACCTCCCCACCCACTAGTGGAGGACTTGTAACACTCTATGGACAGTATCTGTACCATGATCCATCAGTTGTGGCCATCACATTGAATGGAAGCCCTTGTATCAATGTGGTCATATTGATTGCCGATTCTCAAATCACCTGTCAAGCTCCTGCAGGAGTGGGAATGAATCTACAGGCCACATTCTCCATTCAGAATGCCACATCCATCATCCCATTCTCCTACCAACCACCAGTCATATCCTCGGTCAAATCAGTTACCACACTCGGTGGTACCTCATATATCATATCCAGCAATACCGACACAGTCCTGAATAGCATGAGGGTCACTATTGATGGGAAGAACACAACTTTTTCGATCATGGAGAGGGGTAACTTATCCATCTACATTGGGCCAGGCGTCGGCTTAAATAATGTCGTGACGCTATATGTGGGTGGACAGTCATCTTCATTCTTGTTCGATTATCTGCCCCCAATCATCATGAACGTGACATCTCCTTCCACTTCAGGAGGTTTCATCAACATAACCGGTACATCGCTTGGTAATAATTCAACGGACATTGCAATCACGTTAGACGGAATTGATTTGGGACCTATCAACATTCTTGATGAATCCACATTGTTGTCAGCATCAGTTCCTGCTTCCGTGGGGTCAGATCATCTTCTCAACTTAACGGTTGGAGGACAGAGTACACAATATCGTTTGAGTTATCAATCTCCCTCAGTCATTGAAGTTGAAGCACCACCAACTATTGGCGGTTCCATTAAGATTACCGGCAACAATTTTGGAACCGATTCGTCTGCCATCATGGTGCTAATACGAAGCACACCTTGTACATCAATTACTATTGTTGCCAATCACACCGCCTTCACTTGCAATGCTCCGGCGGGTACTGGTGTAAATGAACTTGAGGTATGCATTACATATGTGGATCTAAAATAATGAATGAAGGTAATTGTGGCGGATCTGAGGACAATTTCTTTCATGTCTTATCAATCACCTGTTATCAATTCCGTGAGCAGTGTGGGAATACAAGGAGGACTTGTAGTAATGCAAGGTACAAATTTTGGCAGAGAGCCCAGTATCATCACGGTGTTCGTGGACTTGGTCAACTGCATGGTGGTCACGGCGAATGACTCCATTATCACCTTTGTGGCTCCCGCTGGTGTCGGTGCTGATCACAACCTTACAGTGATAGTGGATTCATTAACCAATAGCCAGAACATATTCTCTTATCTTCCACCAGTCATCTTTTCTATCTCATCTGTGAACACAACCGGTGGGATTCTATTCGTCAGTGGCAGCAACTTGGGGTCAAGCCCTCAAACCATGGCAGTGACATTGGGAAACAACCTGACATGCAGTGATATTGACACCATTTCACCGTCTCTCTTCTCTTGCAATATTCCAGGAGGAGTTGGAAGGGACTGGAGCTTCTTGCTGACTGTTGCGGGACAGCAAGCTGCTTACACTTTCTCTTATCTACCTCCAATCATTACTTCTCAACCTACAATTGGATGGAGAGGCGGAAACATTACATTGAACGGGTACAACTTCGGAACGGATGTCAGAGAAGTCTCAGTTTGGCTAACCGGAGCTTCATGTCCGGTATTGAATGTCACACAAAATGCTGTGGTACTTTTGGCACCTGTAGGTGTAGGGGCTAATCTCACCTTACAACTATTCATTGCCAATCAAAACACCTCTGTACTTTTCTCTTACCATAATGAACCGGACACTTCTTCAGAGTATGTCACATCTTCTGAGGCAGGCACCACCACTCAGGCACAGTCTTCGTCAGAGTATGCTTCTACTAGTGAATATGTAACATCATCAGAGGCACAGACAACCTCTGAAGGACGATCTTCTACTGAGGCTGAATCTTCCTCTCAAATACAATCAACCACTGAGGCACAGTCATCCACAGAACCACAAACATCCACAGAACTACAATCATCATCAGAGGCACATTCATCCACTGAGGCACAATCAACCACTGAGGCACAATCATCTACAGAAGCACAATCAACCACTGAGGCACAATCAACCACTGAGGCACAATCAACCACTGAGGCACAATCAACCACTGAGGCACATTCATCCACTGAGGCACAATCATCTACAGAATTACAATCATCATCGGAGGCACAATCATCTACAGAAGCACAATCAACGACTAAGGCACAGTCATCTACAGAATATCAAACTTCCAGCCAATTTCAAACATCATCAGAGGCGGAAACCACAACAATGTTATTGGTACCAGTGATCATCAACATAACCAGACCAAACACATTAGGTGGCTCAATCAATATCTCTGGCATCCACTTCGGACTATCTTCATATCAAATCTTTGTGCGTGTCAATAACCTACCTTGCACAAATGGTACTCTGCTCACCTCCAATTTGTACAGTTGTATTGCTCCCCCAGGTTCTGGCCAGATCAACACAGTTGTAATGACTTCAATGGGGCACTCTTGTACCGCTGTTCTCAGTTATCTGCCACCTGTAGTCACTTGGATCTCTCTGGCCAATACTTCCGGAGGGAAAATCACCATCTATGGATCTAATTTTGGTCAAGATGCAGCGAAGATTGGGATCTATGCCTCAGGTGTCAACTGTGGATCTATCACAATTGTACAGAACTCAACTACCGTCTCCTTTCTTGTCCCTCCTGGAGTTGGCAGGAATCACGAATTGCGCATCACTGTGGCAGACCAGTCATATTTAACTGCCTATTCATATGCACCACCCATTTTAACATCAGCAACACCAATAACCACCAGTGGTGGAGCCACCACTATCATAGGAGCTCAGTTTGGTACTAACTCTACCCTCCTCAATGTCACAGTTGGAACCCAAACTTGTACTAATATCACAATAACCAACAATGTATCATTCACCTGCGTTCTCAACAGTGGTGTGGGACAAGGAATCGGTGTGGGTTTCACTGTTGGAGACCAGACTGTTTATTCGCCAGCGTTATTCTCATATCTGCCACCAATCATCACCTCTGTCTCTTCTGCTAATCCTGCAGGAGGATTTGTAAACATTACCGGGTCTAACTTTGCGGTGACAAGCTCCAGCATGAATGTTACTATTGGAGGTTCAATCTGTACAAATGTCACATCATTCAACACTTCAACACTCAGCTGTATAGTGGCGGCAGGAACAGGACAGAATATCCCTATACAATTATTTGTGGGCAACCAGAGTACAATGTCAACCTTTTCTTATGAAGTACAATCCCTATACTCTCTAGTGTTGAGGCATCAAGATGGCAAAACGGAAGCATTCATACGTGGTTGGAACCTCGGCACAGATTCTTCAGTGATAACAGCTAATCTGAATGGACAATCATGTCTTGACGTACATTTCCTCTGGACCGGACAATTACGCTGTACAGTCTATTCAATAATCGAGTCTGGACTTGTTGCAGTCACTGTTGTGGTCAATCAAGAGACAATGATTGGCAACTTTTACTTCTCACAGAAGAGATCTGATGCCAAGGAGATCACTTACCTCCCTGTTACCGATGGCGAACCGGAGAGTGCAGAGGTCTTCCAACCACGCAAGAGCATCATTGTAACTAATGTCAGCATTGGTGTGCTATTATTTGCAATTGTGATGATCCTCCCTATCTATATTGTAAGAAGTGAGGCAAACAGAAAGCAACAGAGGTCCATGTCTGTGGATAGCTTTAATTCCATTAATAGATAATCCATGATAAATAAACATAGTTTTAACATATTTTACTATTTTATCAAGTATTGTACAGAACAGTAGGTTTAAAGACCCACAAATATGTTGCGCCAAAGTGCAGAATTGTTGCAAATTTTTTATTTATTTATTTCTTAGGAGATTATTGTCTCTGAAATAAGCGGAAATATAAACGGAGCCGTATTTCTCACAAAAAAATACCACATTCAGACCCACACTGATCGCGATATCTCTGATTGGACCTTGTACTTGTGCTTGGGCATGACAGAGGAGGATATTTTTATTCTGCACTGTATGACTGGACAATACCACTTGTACCAGGGAGCATGTTTTGGTTTTGAAGTGACCTTTCCCATGGTTCAACATTAGACACAGAGAAGTTATCAGACCCACTCTTAACAGGTTATCTTTTTTACTTCCTCTTCAGTTAACACCTCACAGGTTTACTTTGACTGTTACTCTCACAAAGAAGACTAATAATGCAATTTTGTGTGCAGAAAATAAATGATATTTTTCGTTTATTTTTTGTTGAATTTTGGGGCTCTTGCAAAGCATCCTCATCATAATCACATGGAGAGAGACAACAGAAGAATTTCAGATAGATATAAAGGTACAAATAAAAGATGAAAAGTGTTATCAGATGATGTGAGCTCGATAAATGTTTTGGCCAAAAAATGCATGAAACAGGATTATATGAGCCTTCTATTCAAAGACTCCTCTTCAACCCATAAACAATTGAAACCATTCCTTATAAATTTATCTTAGGTTGAGAGGTGCACATGCTCTGTATAACTGACCGAGGTCTGATCTATGTATAATGAAGAAAGGTTTCCCCATTCAAAGAATATCCAAATAGTTGGCTCCCAAAGAATTGCTGCAATATCTCCTGATCAGGAATGCTCCAAAAATTAAAGAAGTCTCTAAGTCCAGACTCCATTTGAGTCTCAGTGCTATAAACATATTGTCTATTGAAATTGGTGAATGATGAAGAGGGGGCATTATCAACCACTGAAATGACAAATGTTCCATCCAGGTTGATATTGGTAACACTGCTGTTTATAGAAATTTGAAGTGACCTACTTTGACTTCCATTAATAGTAAAGCTGATCTTGTCTTGTGAACTAAATTGAAAGTTTTGGTTTGTGTGTGGAGTGGCCTGATCGCCTCCACACCTGTGAATTGTTAGCACTCAAATGATCTCACAGAGTGAGATCACATTTTCCAACTTACCCTCCTCATTTTTGTTCCAAATAAGAGAATCCACCACTAGTATTGTCATTATCAACATGGATCACCTGTAGATCTGTCTTCAAACAGCTCTGCAATTATCGTAATCAATTTGAGCAACATCTTACCTTTCATTTTTGGTCCATCTCGTCCGGCATTGATCTTCTACCTCACCTAAACAAACGGGATTCTCTTTTTGCTTGGTGAGCGTGTTGTTTGCTCAAGATCTTCCTTTGATGTCTGGAAGATCTCGAGCGGTATCTACTTTTTTCACCACTTCATCTCTTCTGATCACCTGGTATTGGTCAAGTCTGATGTAAAGCAAGAGCAATTGCGTGTGAATAAAGAAACTGAACTGAACTATTATGAATTAAGGACATTGAGTCAGTGATGCGGTCCAAAAAAGGGGCTCAAGTTCGAGCGATGAGGCAAAAAACCCAAGCCGGAAAGTTCCGAACTCTCTGAAAAAACCAGTCAGACCTGATCAATAGATCAATGGGTTAGAGTATTGTGCCAAAAATGCGCTGAATGTGGTCATCTTTTGTTTCGTTTTGTTTATTTACCACGTAAGTAATATGTGTCTACACATCTGGTGAGTTGACATCTGAATGTGATTGAGAGAAATTAACATGGTAAGTTCCTCTGGCATGGCCATTTAGAGCCAATATTTTCAGGTATATAGATGCTAGGTAGAAGGAGACAACCGGTACTTGAATGAACGTCAATGAAGACAAAACATTCAAACTGAGGTAATGATGTGCCTCTATCTGCTGAAAACCCCTAACAAATGCTGAACGTGTCCTCTGTTGTTGATGTTACATGCCTAAGAGGGCATGCACAATATGCTAAGATTTCAGAATTGCATATCACGATGGATGATGAAAAAACTGAGAATGGGTTTTTCTGGTGCTCACTGAAAGGAACTGTTCAATGAGATGAGACTGCAGCTCTTTAATAATGACAACCAAAGATAATTTAAAGCAATGAAACAGGAAAGAAAAAAGGCAGAAATGTGTCAAATCTATATTAAAAGCATGCTTTTGTTGAAGACCCATCAAGTAATAGAGTGCCTGCTGCCACCATTGTGCTGTACCATAAGGGATTTGCTTCAAAAGCAGCAACATCCACGTAGACCCCCACTGGTTGTTTAACACAAGTTCCTGAATTTGCCGGTTTTGCTGGCTTTGCAGGAGCTCCTCCCCTTGCAGGTTTGGCTCCTCTTCCTGCAGGCCCTATGGGAAGTAGTGCATTGGTTGGTGTCTCACACAAATCAGGATTATTGAATACACATTTGTAATGAGCCTTAACAGCGTGTGGTGCTGCTTTGTTTGCTATAATGAATTCTACTTCATAACTTGTTGCTCGATTGGGGTGCAGTGGGGCCAATCCAGGCCCTGCACTCCCAACCTGCGGTATTAATGTACCCGGAGGATAAAATTCGAACTCTATAGAGTTTAGATTAAAAGACAAGATGATATGACTGACTCATCTGGACAAGAATCCGCTTCTTTTGATTTCTCGACCAATGTGCCCAAAATCCCTCAAGCTTTTTCCATGGCCCGTTATTGATATTTGTGACTTGCGGAAAAATATTGTACTCATTTACTGGTCCTCCAAATTGTGCTCCAAGAATGTGACCCGCCTGATCACCCCAGGGGCAATAGTTATTCACTGGCTCAATCATTACTACACTTAGAGGCCTACTTGCAGTATACAGGGATCTTGGTAGATTTTCTTGGAGTATTTTGGAATTGACTTTCTATATCAAACCACGCCCTTTCAATGCTTTTACCATAAGTTGTAGCTTCAGGCTGTGACCAGAAATTTACATCGGAAAAGGTTGCTTCACAACGGTACACTTCTATTATTTAGTTCCTGCAGATATTCAACAGCTCACCTGTTTCCTGCGATCGAATCACAGACAAGTATAGCCCAACCACAAGCAAAGGTATCCGCATCGGTGCGACAGTGTTTCAGCGGCAATAACCGCTCCCAAACAAGCAGTTGTACCACTCTATAATCACTTTTGAAAGTTGTAGATGCACCAGATTTCTTTTTCTGCGACGATTTTCGGCTCGGAGATTTTTCTGAGGGTTTCATCTTCAAATCACACGATGAGATACTAAGGAGAAACAATACCAACAATGTTGCCGCCGGCCGAGGTTCCTGGGCCGCACCTGACCCTGAGGCCAGGCTTGGCCAAACAAGGTGAAAATTCAAAGAAATTTTACAAGACATGTCACATGCATAATGTTAATGATTTTCTTGAATAACAGCAGATCATGGAAAATCTCAAATAATTCATAATAAAAATGTTTTAGTAGCAAAATTCCAAAAATCCCTTTTAGCCATTTTTCTGTATTCATAGATACATTTGGTGAAGATCAATGCTGCCTGATATTTCTGTGATGTTTATAGTGTATTCAGAGGAGAAAAGAATTTTTTGGAAGTATTTTTGTTATAAAAAGTGAAATTGATTAAGATAATAGGAGTCTTTAATAATTCATGTATTGTTATATTTTAAATGAAGAGTATTTGGTGAAGATCAATGCTGCCTGATATTTCTGTGATGTTTATAGTGTATTCAGAGGAGAAAAGAATTTTTTGGAAGTATTTTTGTTATAAAAAGTGAAATTGATTAAGATAATAGGAGTCTTTAATAATTCATGTATTGTTATATTTTAAATGAAGAGTCACAGACCTATGGTTTCATTCAATATAGAGATGAAAAATTATTGAATTCCAACAGAAGAAATTGGCTTCAGTCAGGCCTGGCCTTTACAACGCGCCATGATTTATATTTAATTGTACAAAAAGAGCTATGTAAGTGTGGTTGCACTACAACTCCTGACATTGTCTCCTTGGATTTAGACAATGGCCAAATTCACTCTTTGGAGCGCTTGGACTTCTTTTGTGCAATTAGTTTTGAATCTTTTGAGTGGTACATATCAATCATGCTTTTACAATTTTGCATGTATTCTTCATCCATCCATGAATCCTCTCTGGGACCGTAACCTTTCTAACGTACAAGGTACTTTACCCTGCCATAGCGAATCTTGCAATCTAATATTGCTTCAACTTTGTCCTCTTGTTCTCCATTGATTTCGACAGTAGGAGGTGGTGATTGAATTCAGTCTAGGATTGTATTTTGACGGTATGGAATCAGAAGTGACGTGTGGAACACATTGTGCATTTTGACTGATTTTGGCAAGTCAAGAATGTAAGCATCACTGTGTTCATAAGCCTCTTTAATAATTTTATAAGGGCCTATCCACTTATCTGCCCACTTAGCCTTTGGTCTTGCAGTGCTGATATTCTTGGTTGAAATCAGAACTATGTCACCAGTTTTGTACTCTGGTGCCAGTGATTGATCTTGATCTGCAAACTTTTTCATATTGTCTGCTGTCTTCTGCAGATTTTCAGTAAGGAGTAATGATAGATCATTCATATGATCTGCCAGCAAGTTTGGGTCGTCTGTAACACCTGTTGCTGTATCATCTATCCCCTTGGGGTTGTAGGCAAAGAACAGTGTGACTCCTGTTGACACTTGTACAGAATTGTTTATTGTAAATTCTGCCATGAGTAATAGTGATACCCAGTTGTCTTACAAATACGAAGTATAGATACAAAGATATTGATTCAGAGACTGATTAATTCGTTCAGTCTGACCATCTGTTTCAGGGTGAAATCCTGTTGAGATTTTATGATCAATACCCAATTGCTTCCAGAATTCTGTCCAGAATCCTGAAATGAAACATACATCTCAATTGGTGATGAGATCTTCAGGAATACCGTGATGTCTAAATATACAATCAATATAATTCAGCGGTCTGTTCTGAAGTAATAGAGTGATGACACGGCGTGAAGTGTGCCATTTTTGTGTGTCTATCAATCACTACCATAATTGTGTCATAGTTTTGACATAATGGTAAGTCTGTGATAAAGTCCATTGCTACAGATGTCCATCACTTTGAGGACACTGGTGATGGATGCAATAATCCAGAATATTTGCGTTTGGAACTCTTTGTACACTGGCAAATGTCACATTCAAGGACATATTGCTCAACAGTTGAAGCTATTTTTGGCCACCAGTAATCTCACTCAATTAATTCACGAGTTTTCCTTATTCCTGAATATCCTACAACAACAGAGTCATGTTGGTGTGTCAGAATTGTCAACCTGATACTTTCTAGGACATATATTCTAATCTTGTAGAACAATATACTGTTGTCATCAAT
>MZNV01002755.1:0-14330 GCA_002081555.1 Protostelium mycophagum | reverse complement strand
AATATTTGAAGGCTCTTCGCTCCTTCCATTTAATAGCCTCTTCTTTAGGTGCTGCTGCTCTTTTCGTGTCATTCGGATAATTCGGTTCCAGAAAACGGAATGCATAAGATGGATCGAAAGAGCAAAGCTCATCATGAGTTCAGAGCCTCTAAACTCCCATCAGATTACCAGGCTCTTTTAGCAAAAGTATTCTACTTCGCACTATCACAATTTTGACATGGAATCAGCCACCAAAGGCTACATCTAAAACGTTACAAGAAACAAAGCATAGTGCCCGATTGGAAGGGTGGCTGTGGAAGAGAGGTGGTTTTGCAACCGCCTGGAAGAAGAGATGGTGTGTTCTGTCCCTCACCGGGCTCAGCTACTTCATCTCCGACGATATTGTAAGTATGTAGATCGACTGAGTGCCATCTGACCACAATCTCAGACAGCGAAAGCAAAGGGTGTCGTCAGTCCACTTGCCAGTTATGAGGTGTCGTCCTCTCTCATTTAAAACTCACATCACAGGTCGAAAGCAGCCAATCAGATAATCGGGGCATCTTCGAATTCCATCTCGTCCCAAAGAAGAACACTGGTCTTACTCGCACATGGGTCTTCCACACAAAAACTACAGAAGGACGTAACGAATGGATACAGAAGATCCGATCGACTGGGACTGTACAACGCGTGGAGCTAAAGTCTAATGCCGATGAGAATGCGTCGCTGCACATCAGTAATCAGGTGGTGATCAACTGGGGTGAGCTGGAAGACATGACTACTATAGGAAAAGGCAATTATGGAGTCGTGTACAAGTGGGTCTATAAGATTATTGGAACATTTCAAATCCCTGGTTATTGAAATAATATATTTTTTTCTCTGCTGATAAGACCAGGGCAAATTGGAGGTTCACCCCCGTCGCTGTGAAGCGCATTCTGTACGTCGACGAACACAAACAGGTCGCAGAATTTGTCGCAGAAATGGCTCTGCTCCAAAAACTGCGGCCGCATCCCAATGTGGTGCTTTTCTTGGGCGTGACCGTCCCAAATCAGCCTCTATGTTTGATCACCGAATTTTGTTCAGGTGGAAGTCTCTCTACTTATCTCGAGAGAGAAACGGTAAGTATCTGTCGACACCTCTGAGATGCTCAAGTCAAATAGAGAATCAGTTTGGAGACGAAGAAAAGATTTTTAGTGGATATATGTAGAGGAATGGTTCATCTTGCTTATGAAGGTATCGTACACCGCGACCTTGCAGCGAGAAATGTAAATTTTTAACTTTTTTAAATACATTCAAAATGTACTGAGATTTATCTTGAAGGTACTTTTAACAGAGAATTTGAAATGCAAAGTGACCGATTTTGGAATGTCTAGAACAGCACAAGCTTTGTCTAAGGGTGGTGCTTTCAACGACTACACCCTCCCTCTCAAGTGGATGGCCCCAGAATGTAAATTCGAAACTTCTGCAAAATTCAAGATCTGATCATCTAGCCATCACAGAGAAGCATTACAGCGAGAAAACAGATGTCTATTCTTTCAGCATCACCATGTGGGAGATCATGAATCAACGGGAGCCTTACATCAACTTGACACCCGGTGATGCCGCGATAGAGGTGAGCATGGGCATGCTCCGCCCGTTTGTCCCCCCTGAAGCACCTTGGAACGACATTTTGGCCAAGTGTTGGGCACAAGAGGCCGAGATTTATAGAGATAGACAAGATGCTGCGAGCGATCAAATTTTGAAAGAGTTTTGGTATAAAAATAGGCTATTTGTGAGGTGATATCACTAAAGCTGTGGTAGTTACCGAGAAAAGTGCGGTAAGTAACCGTAATTTCCAGAAGGTTATTTCAATAGTTTCTCAAATTTTCCAATTTTATGTCATTTTTTTTGCCTTTTTTTCTTTCATTTTTTTCCCCTTTTTTATTTTTTTTCTTAACAAAAAATATATTTTGCATAAAATGATATTTATTTTCCTCTCGAATCACGGATGGCCTTGGTCAGTTGAGGAACTGCCTCAAAGAGATCTTTCGTCATGATCAGATCGGCCACCTACATCACATCAGGCTCTGTCTACGATGCAATCTACAATAATTCTTGCCAAAGACAATATCAGGATGTCCATACCTGAGCGATTGGGGCCTCCGTGTCTTTGTTGATCGAAACGATGACTTTGCTGTCCTTCATACCGGCCAAGTGCTGAATGGCACCAGAGATTCCCACGGCGATGTACAGCTGGGGGGCGACAATTTTTCCTGTCTGTCCGACTTGTAGATCGTTGCTGACGTAACCTGCGTCGACGGCAGCGCGGGAAGCGCCAACTGTTTGATTTTTAAATCTCATGAGTATGCACAAAAAATAAAATAAGAATAAAATTTCAGTGAAAATTGGATTGTAGTGGATCACCTGCACCATTGAGCTCATCGGCCAATTCTTCGATGATCTTGAAGTTCTCTGCGCTCTTCAGACCTCTTCCTCCTGATACCACCACACTAGCGGCTGTTAACTCTGGTCTGGCGGTTTTTTTCAACTAAAAGAGTCAATCATTTTAAAATCCGAGTTCATTTTAGATGAATCGAGTCGATCTTTGACAGAAAAATAATGAAAGGAGCATACATCTTCAGAGATCCATTCTGTGTGGAATGAAGAGTCCTTCTCCGCTTCTGGAAGGTTCTCTACGGAGGCAGAGCCACCAGTTTCAGCAGCCTTGTCAAAGGCGGTTGTTCTGATGGTAAAGAACTTCACGGCATCGTGTGATTTGACTGTGCTTATAGCATTGCCTGTAAAGTTCAATTTTCGTGAAATTATAAAGTCATGAAATAACATTACCAGCGTAAATGGGGCGAACAAAAGTGTCTTCAGATTGGATCTTGATCACATCAGAAATGGCAGAGCAATCTGACATAGCTGCTGTTCTTGGAAGAACAGATTTTCCATTAGCAGTAGAAGGGGCGATAACATGTGTTGCTTTCACTTTTTCTTGAGTGGATTTAAGGAGGGGTGCCACTCTGCCTCTGTAAGAAAATAAAATGTACAGTATACCTCACCTCTCTGGTGCAGCATGTGCGTATTGAGCGCCGTTTGCAACAAAAACTTTGGTGACACCGTCTATACTGGCAGCCTCCTTCGATATGGCTTCCACATTAGAAAATGATCCAGCTAATAGGATATTAATGTCCTTCTTTAACTGCTTTGCTGCCGTGATAGCGCTCAATGTGCTGGGTAACAGTTTGTTGTTATCATGTTCACCCAATACAAGTGTGCTGTTGCATCGTCTCTGTGTCTTTTGGACTGTGCTGAAAGGAATTGTATTCAAGCGTGAGGGAACTCTTGCCAACATTGCGATCTCTTCACGTGATAATGTGGAACTCTGTTTTCCCTGCTGCAAAGGAATTGTCATTCTACAAATGGACAATTTTTATTTTTAAATGAAACCTCCTTCCTTTTTTTGGAGGCGTGTGCCGCCCTTTGCGAGGATTTGGAAGGTAAACTTTGCCCCGCAGGAGAATCATTCGAACAACAAGTTCTAGAGCAAGGACATCATCTTGTACACTACTGACCGACGATGAAATTGACATACGCTATTTTATTCTGCTGCTTCGCAGCCGCCTTGGCTGTTGACTATCCTCGTAAGTATCAACATTACAAATCTGAGATTGACATGGTCACAGCCACTCTTTCTCTGCAGGCCACTTTCAGAGACTTTTGGGCCTGTAATTCTGCTAACAGCGACACTACTTGTGGTGCTCAGAGCAGTGATATCACCTCCTGCCCACCCAACGTCTGCCACCCCGATTTCGAGGTGATATATCCGCACACAAAACCAGTATTAATGCTGAAGCACCACAGAGATACACACTCCCCGACAGAGGAATCACACAGACACTTTTAGACATTGAAGGGAAGCCCGTCTTCAACTCTTCCAGCCCTCACCCCAGTATCACGAGTGCAGAGGATTTTGCAGTTTGGTTCAGAAATGTACCCGGCAAGAACATGCCCTTCACCAAAAACATCACCCTCGATTACTGCCCAACATGCGGAACCGGCTTTTACGTGAGTTTAAAATTATTATTTTGGCGGTAAACTTTCGCTGAGCGTCACAGAAATACTCCAACACTAGCATGTTCGCTCTTGACGGTCAAGGATGGGGAAACTATTACAACAACCACAACTACCACTTCACCGCTGAATTCGCCACCTCCTTCGTCTACACCGGAGGCGAGGTGGGTTGATCCACAATTTGCTTTTTCTCAATGTCTGTAGGTCTTCAACTTTTTGGGAGACGATGACTTGTGGGTCTTCATCGACGGAAAATTGGTACTGGACCTGGGAGGAGTCCACTTGGCCGAGACTGGTTCCATCCAGCTTGACACTTTGGGTCTTGAGAAGTTTGTTCCCCACAGCATGAAGATCTTTTATGCGGAGAGACACACTTTCCTCTCTGAACTCACCATAACCACTTCCATCTTATTCAAATGTGACGTTGTAGACCGTTGCGGAGTTTGCCACGGCGACGGACAGAGCTGCTGCAGTTGTGACGACAACGATCCATGCACATACCAGAGCTGTGACCCCAATTCCACCGAACAGGTATAATTCTTTTGAAGCCATATCAAATGGCTGATGCGTTTCAGGTGTGCATTTACACCCCCATGCAATGCGCCGACGACTCTGCTTGCACCATTGATACCTGCTCGAACGGAGTTTGTGTCCATACACCCAACACTTGTGATGACGCAAACGCCTGCACTGTCGACACCTGCAGCAACTCCACCGGTTGTGCTCACGCACCCGTCAGATGTACAGATGGAAATCTGTGCACCACCGACACTTGCAACATCACCACCGGATGCCAGTACACACCCGTCCAGTGCATCGCAGGAAAGTGTGATCCCACTACAGGAAACTGCACCAGCCCTCCCAACACCCCTTCTGTCTGTGGAAAGAGCAGCTGCTGCGATGATGCAAACCCCTGCACAATCGACTCTTGTGACTCTATGGGTGGATGCCGCTACACCAAGGTGGCTGCTGGAACCAGTTGCAACGACGGACAGGTGAATTTTGTAAAATACTTTTATTTGCGATGTGAGAACAGAAATCTGACACTTGCAGGTGTGCAATGGAGCCGATACTTGTGACGCCTTCGGAAGGTGCACTGTGCACAGCGGCACACCTGACTGCGACCCCAACGACCAAGTCTGCATCCAGATATGCCTCCACTTGAATGCTGCCGTCTCTATCTAAACAATAAATTTGTACTTTAAATCCATTTTTTTGCATTTTAAATGACAGTTTAAATTTTTTTGTTGTGTATCTCAGCACAAGATAATTTTAACAACGTTGAACCTGCGAATAGTGCGAGTATTTGTGGCCTAAAAAACATATATCGGACCATTCAACGTTCGCACTACTGGTGACCGAAAAAAATAACAAATATATGACAATTTTTTATACAGAGTTATTTTCGACAACCACTTAGTCCGGTTTTTTACACAATGAAAAAATCGTCTTGAATGTACAGTAAGCACGGTACGGAACCGCGATTTTTCGCACAGGTCCAAATTTGTTGCACATACGCCAAAAAGAAAAGTCCAAATTTTTCTTTTTGTAATTTTTCAAAAAAGTGAAAAAGGTCGAGAATTTTTGCGAATTTTTGATAAAAAATTCTGGCGAAAAATACAGCATGTTTTTGCAACATCAAAACTGTGATATGGTCATTCCCTTCGTCCACCACAACCCGCTCTTATGGCGCAATCGGTAGCGCGTTCGGCTGTTAACCGAAAGGTTCCTGGTTCGAGCCCAGGTAGGAGCGAAATCTTTTTGTCTCACCATGATGATCATCTGATTCGTGGTTTTGGAAGTTCTCTCTCGGTCTTGAGAGAGTGACTCTTGCTTCTCGTTGTGTCCCAGTGGCTGGGAACATCTTGTTGGGGAGGTTGATGATATGATCTTGTGAGGATGAGTTTGTATCGGCCGATGAAAGGGATTAGGAGGTCCGGGAAATCAGGGCTCTTGTAGAAGTCTTCCTTCGCTAGAAATGGTCAGTCCATTTCTCATTGCCAGCGGAGATACATGATATAATCGAGAATCAGATGGTCTCACATGGTCATAAGAAAGAGAACATCTTGTGTAAGAGCAGACTGAGCTACAGCCTTCATGTTATAACTCCTTCATTCTAATCCCAAGGTCAAGTCTATATGACTGTAGTTGTAGAGGCTCCTTGAGAGTAGAATCGAGTTGTGTTGCTCTTCTATACTCGGAGGAAGTAGTGCCTCTCTTGCGTGATGTGTCTGATGGTTATTTGGTGATCTGCCGAAAGCCGTTGAGGTTTTCAAAATTTTAAAAACTGAAAACGCGGGAAAGATTTCGGAAGACATCCGTCTACACCGCTATTAAACTCTTCTTGAAGTTCACAGATAAACGAACCTTCAGCCCACTTGGATTAACTCTATATCTTATTTGAATCAGCTGTCCTTTGCTGCTTCAATAATCCTTGTGTGTCTGGTTGCCTTTCGATTAGATTTACGTGCGTAACTTATTTTCGAGAATCACATCACATCATCAAACGATGCTCAGACAATTCCCAGTATTGTTAAGGGAACCTTTGAACCAGAATTCCTCATTAAAGAGATGGATCTTCAAAACATCTCCAAATCAAAACTTACATACGGTTCGTAATTCTGCTCTCAATCAACTGACCTTTCGTTCAGGTGAGGAAGGAAGCCAGAGGGAATACAAGGCCCACCTCTATCTATCAGGTGCTGACTCCTTGGGCAGAGTGAGTGTCATCCTGGTCGATTAGAGAAGCCATCACATCATTGAAATCATGACTGTGGAAAGAAATCAAACTGCATTCATTGACACTCCAGGAAACCTTATGAGGAACAACTCAGACTGAAGGAGAGAGATACAAAAGAGATGATGTCCAAAGTGAGTCTGTGAAGCTGTGTCAGTACTCTGATGATTTAGATGCTGGACGCATTGCGGGAAAAGCGGACACCGTTGTGGGCCGAGGACAAGTGAGTTTTGTACATCGTTGCTGCTCCATGTCCACGTCGACAATCTACAATACTGAAATGTACAGAGACCTCACCTTACCGTGCCCAGTCGACGGTAATCTCTCGAGATTGACATGAATTGAATTTGGGCAGGTGTCTTGGCAGCAAAGAAGGTGGATTTTTACAGAAATTCCGCAAAAATGTCGGTCGGCCTCGATGTAGATAAGAAGTTATGCGTGGGCTCTGTTTTGAGCAGAGGAGTTATTTCGGTGGGTTGTAGATCTAACTTTTCTGAGTATTTTCACTGAATAATCTCAGAATTTTCCGGAAGCTGTACATGTGTCACCAGAAATCCTGCAGGTTTATTGAAATGAGACGCGCGGAACCTGACTTTGCAGATTCGGAATTTTTTCCAGGAATTTGTCGACAATTATAAATCTGTCGACGGGCGACAACTCGCTGGTTATGATTGGTACCACCATGGCGTGTACAGAATTGTAGATGCCAGATTCTATCAGAATAGCAAGAAGGGATTTGGCATGTTGCAGGTGACCCTCATAATTTATTGTTGTTTGGAAATTATTTATTCAAATATTGTGTTTAAATCCAATAAAAAAATTATCGTGATTTCTTTTCGCTTTTTAAAAATTAAAATGAAAATTAAAAAAAAATCGAATTATTTTTATGATCAAAATCTATTCTTGAAATGAGTTATAAGAAACGGAGGGAATGGTTGTCAAAGATCGGGCATAGTTCCTTCGCTTTCGGGACAGAAGATTCCATTTATCGGGGTGTTTCAATGAACAGCAGATTGTCGATGAGAAGATTTCTTAAACATCTAGATCTGCTCAAAAGAGATCTCCGAGGATGAAATGTCAAATCTCAAGAAATCTCTCACAAAATTCTATGAAAGTTCGCCGAAAATTCAGGAGATAATGCATTGCCTGGCATTTCAAGTCTACAACGGTGTGAGTGTTGCACCACCAGACCTGCCCTATGAGGTTTGTGATTTGAATTGTCAGAAATGGCGGGGAAGTTAAATTTTCAGATTTTGGCGGGAAATATGGATCAATTGTACGAGTTTATCCTGGGGCACAAGTAGATTGTTTGAAATTTGTCGACATTAATTATTCTTAGATATTACATAAGGCCGAATTCGTTTTTCCAAGTGAATTCTGCGGGCGCAGAGGTAAACGAAGTAAAAAGTCGACATAGCACTCACGTCAGAATGTGATAGTCGACATTTTTGAGCAAGAAATAACCATGAGAATTTAGGTGTTATTCGAATCGATAAGAGAGTGGGTGCAAAACAAGAAGGACGTCACTCTTCTGGACATATGCTGTGGTACAGGTAAGAGTAGAAAATGTCGACATCCTGGTGACGTCATCAGGAGTGATCGGAATCTCCATGTCAAGACATGTCAAACGTGTCATCGGTATTGACATCGTTCCCGATGCCATCGCATCCGCCAAGATGAATGCTGAGATCAACAGTAATGTCTATTTTTTGTATATTTAGTTTACAAAATATTCAACTTGACAGAGATCCAAAACATAGAGTTTTTCTGTGGAGACGTTACGAAGGTCCTTCCAGAGATTTTGAAAGTTGAAAAAGCAAAAGGGCGGGAAATCATCGCCATACTAGACCCCCCTCGATCGGGTTTACGTATCCTTTACAACTGATCATTAACTTCGAATTTTCGTTGACTTTTCCCGGCGAAGAGCGTGATGAACAGCATTAGGTCAGAAGATAGTATCAACAGAGTCATTTACATCTCATGCAAAGAAGATGGTGGCATCCGAAATGGTTTTGAGTAAGTGTCTCATTGTAGAACGTCAATATATCCCACAATTTTTTGTTCCATGACCACGTCATCATACCAGAATCATGGGGTGTCTTCAGATAATTGTGCAATTCACGTCGATGCTGTCTTAGAGCGGCTAAATTTAGACTACTCAGAATGAAAATGACAGATTGACAGCCTGTGCAAAATTTCAAAATTGAACACAGTTCCATTCAAGCCCATCCAAGCACATTGTGTCGATATGTTTCCGCACACCTCAAATAAAGAGGTAAAGACTCATCACAATGAAGAGGTGACAATCACCAGGTAGTTGTTTTGTATGAAAGATCTCCTCAGGAAAAATAAAAAGATTTTGTGGCGTTGCGAGAATTACGAAATCGATTAATGAATGAAATATTACCCTGCGAACACGCATTTGTACACCAATACGATGCACGGTAACGTTAACGTGTCGCTCACAGCAACAGAGCGGTAGTTACCGCAATTATCTTTCATTTTGAAAATCGTATAAATAACAGATTTAAACATAAATTGAGTTACAATTTGTCGCACATTGCTGCTGGAACCAAGCTGTTAATAAAACACATCACGACATCAAATTTGACGGACTTGTCCGTCCTGCGGGGATAGACATGGTAGCATTCACCTTGTTCCACACTGAATTTGAATCATTTAGAGATAAATGATATTTCATAGGGGTGCTGCACTTGGGTGTGGCAGAGAGAGGGCAGTTGCATCCTGAAGTCTCTTGCAGTTTGAATTGACCAGACTCTGTATTTTGTCAGTATTTTATAAATAATCAAAAGATATGTCAATAAACACACCCTTTGTAGATGTTTGCCAGGATTACACAAATTAAATAAAACTATAACTGAACTTACATATTTGTTGCTGTTCTGATGGAAGAACTGTTTCTGCAATGAAAGCTCAATACAACAATAGGAACTGATTCAAAACTCAAAAGGAGATCTGATGTGTCGTCTTCATGATTTCATCACAGGGGTAAATTCTGTGTCATTTTACAACCCTCCTTCGTATTCATTCAGAGAACGACACCCACATTCCGCGACAGTCGCAAAACACCATGTCCACCAAACCAGCCGCAGCATGGACATCCGCCGAGGTATCGGCATGGGTGAACAGTCTTCCAGAGGAAGTGTTTAAGAAGCAAAGAGTGAATGGAAGGGCCCTTTTAGCACTGACCAAGTCCGATATTAAAGAAATGGGATTTCCGCTGGGGGTTGCCATCGTCATCTCTGAAGAGATCGAAAAGCTCAAGACTTCACAAGGTATTATAAAGTCATTAGCAAAAATGATCAGGTCGGGTTGACACTTTTAGGAGGGCCGGCAACTCTTTCGCTGCTCCCAGGGCTTGTAGAGAAGCACAATGCAAGAGATGGACTGCCCTCTGACGATCTATCAGATTTCCTTCAAGTTTTAAACGCTCAACAAGATGAAGTGAGCATCAATGAAAGATGAGAACCTCTAAACATGATTAGGTCCAAAAAGTTTGGCCAGGAATACAGATTTTAGTCGACTTTCAAGCATTTAGAAATGCGACCAGTACTTCCATCCGTGATTGGTTCTCTTACCTTGCTGGTCATATCAAGGATTATGCACACTTTCTGAAATGGATTTGTGATCCGTCCAGTCATCCCATTGCAGCGTAAGTCATGTCATCCGAATTGTCTCTCCGACACTTCTCAGGGATGCTGCAAAGACATTGGCCTCAAAAAGCGCCATCAAAGCCATCGCCATACAACTCTCTGACTCATCCGACCATAAGATCACATTCCATTCCGCGGATGGTGTCATCACCGTCACAGCCCTCTCTAATTCTCCGTATAATATCGCGAGCACTTTCTTCGATCAGTTGAGATCATGTCTGGTGGTGCCTGCCGGTGCAAGAAAAGTGTGTGGTGTGGACTTTGCCGGTCTAACCTTGGAAGAATTGGCCAGAGTCAGCTGGAAGAAAGAGTCAAGCAATTTGACGGCCATGTGAGTTCATTTGTACCATTCACATGTCAACATCAAATACGACATCACACGTCATCGCCACTGCTGACTCGCTATAGTTGGACGTAGATATGCCCTCCATCTTGGCGCTTGCCAGAAGAGAAGGTATCTCAAGAGGTTGGTTCCAGTCCCTCTGGCGAAACGCGGTGATCGATTGTCTTGAAAGCCTCAAATTCCAAAAGCAGAATCTACCAGGGGCCAAGAAATTGATGACAGCATACCGTGTCTACGGCGCGTCTGATCTCGGTAAATATCTCGTTGTAGATGGTGGTGAGCTAAATATAGGACAGGTCAGGACGGCTACGAGATGTCGCTTGACGGGACCGTCGTACAACTGGCTGTGGACCCAAAGGTGGAATACATCAGAGCCTCTGATCGGTATTGTAGATGCAATTGTAGATGAAGGACTGATTCATAAAGATGGTATGATTGGCTACGAGATCATTTGGGCAAACCTGTCGGTGATGTCAAAATTGAAAACCTGACTCTTCAAGCTGATCAAGTGAGCTCGAAATTTCTCTGAAATTTATGCTGATTTTCCAGATCGGTGATAGGCAAGGTGAGTCTACAACGACATCTACAACGGTCTTATGATCGTTTTTGTAGGTCACCAAGGAATTTGTCTCTGAGTATGTATCAAAAGGCGTTTGGAAGGGCTTACCCGGTGGAAAATTCATCAATTATGAATATAACTCCGACCACAAGGTGAATATCCCCGAGATCTCCTCGAAATCTCCTCGAGTTTTCTGACACATGTCAGGTCATCTTCCTCTATAAAAATGTTCACTGCATGGATGGAAGCGAAGATCACCAGACCTTTTGGACCTTTGCGAGAACGTTATTTCTTGTCGGGGAGCCCAGCGACCCTGACCAGGAGCGCGAAGACCTCGGTATGGGCTGGGACTTGAAAGGTTTAAATTTACTACAAGTCAAATCTCTCACGGACGAAATCACACAAGAGAGATGGCAGAAGTGAGTTCTTGGACTCGTTGTAGATGCTGATCAGACACCATCAGGTTACTGATGGATCTGAACGAACACGGGATGTCATTGACATTTGACTGGCACTCTTTCTTTATGTTACCACCTCAGGCGTCTGCAGTGCAGAGATATTTATATCACGGACAATATATCATTCAAAGATTTGGCGTCGGCACGCTCGAGTTTTGGCTCAAGTGAGTGGCCTTGTAATTTTTTTTGCTGACAATGACAGACAGGTCACGTCACAGCTGTTACCAACCGTCGACTTCCAGCCGGACGAGCGCGCACTTCTACTGTCAGAGGTGACATATATCGACACGTGTCACCTTCTACGTTTTGACACGTGTCAGGTCAAGAATATACACGCGCAGTGTACACCGAGGGAGTTTGCCACGCAATTCCCAAACTACAGACCCGTAGTTCAAAATGAAGATGGTTTACGCGTTGCAGACAACTTCAGGATTGAATTCGACAAGCCAAACAAGCGCCTCATCTTCCATTTTTTCCCGGAAAAACTCGACCAGTTCTGGGGATATTACCAAGGAGAGGTGACACGCTTCTCATCACCATCTACAACGATGTATAACCGATGTACAGCCCAACCTTCTGTACTTCTCGCAGCAAGTGTGGGGCCTCTATTTTGTCGACGAAAACGAGAGGAGGCAACATTGGGAGGGGTCAATGATGAGTGACCAGGGTGCATCCACACCAAAAGCTCGTGCTACAACATTCCTCAAGTTTGACAGTTATGGGGTGACGTATTACAAAACGATGTCAGGCGGCCACCACAATCTTCCCAGGGCCATACCCCCAGCTCAAGAGGGGGTTGTTCAGGAAGACGCAACCACCCCTGTTCAGCAGGTGATCGTCCATCTACAACGAGAGAATCTCGATTATAAATGATGACTGATGCATTCAGGCTGATCCGAATATGGCCATTTTGGCAGGCTCGATTAACAGCACAAAAAAGAGCTCAAGAAAATGTCCACATTGTGGTGGCAAGGGCATGTCTGTCTGTGTGTGTTCTACCCCAAAGCATTGTAAGCAATGTTTTGGAAGTAAAAAGCACATGTGTAGACCATGTCATGGGTCTGGGCAGCTGTAGTCAGTCAAATATATCACAGCAATAAATCTGAAAAAGTCTCTTCACTCCAAAAGATATTCCTATTAATTATTGTCTGTTTCAGGTGATTTTAGAGACCTACAGAAACATAGAGTTTTTTGTTTCGGGAATGTTTCTTATGTTTCTGTGTTGGGCTTAATTGTTTACAGCTGTGTTGTGCTTGTTTCTAATTTATAAATAGAAACAGGAGTTGGTTCAACATTTTTATTTTGTTTCTGTTTCTGTTTCTATTATGTTTCTGTGTCATGTTTCATTTATTTTTCACCAAGTCCTTCTAAAACAAGATGCTAAAGAGGAAGAAAGCAGAGGATTCTCTTCATTAGAGACCTACAGAAACACACAATTTTTTGTTTCGGGAATGTTTCTTATGTTTCTGTGTTGGGCTTAATTGTCAACAGCTGTATTGTGCTTGTTTCTAATTTATAAATAGAAACAAGAGTTGATTCAACATATCATATTTATTTTTTTCATAAAGTCCTTCTAAAACTAGAGACCTACAGAAACATACATTTTTTTGTTTTGGGAATGTTTCTCATGTTTCTGTGTTGGGCTTAATTGTTTACATCTGTGTCGTGCTTGTTTCTAATTTATAAATAGAAACAAGAGTTGATTCAACATTTTTAATTTGTTTCTGTTTCTGTTTCTATTATGTTTCTGTGTCACGTTTCTGTTTCTGTGTCATGTTTCTGTCAGAGATATCATATTTTTTCCTTTCACCAAGTCCTTCTAAAACAAGATGCTAGAGAGAAGAAACCAGAGGATTCAGAAAATTTGAAAGAACCAAGGACAGCAGAAGAAGCACTAAAGGCATATTTTAAAGTCAAAACACCCTCTTCAGTTTATGCTTACTTTGAGAAACCGTACATTGGATCAAACCCTAAGAATATTACAGAGGAAGGAATTATCTTCAAGTGTCTAAGGTATAAAAATTATAATGTGGCTCCTGATTAAACAAAAACAAGGTGTGATCACATTTGTTAGAGGAAGGCTGCTGAGTCAAAGACAACTAAGGACAGCAGAAAAAGCATTAGAAGCTTATTTCAAAGTCAAAACACCCTCTTCAGTTTATGCTTACTTTGAAAAACCATATGTTGGCCCAAACCCTAAGAATGTTACAGAGGAAGGAATTATCTTCAAGTGTTCAAGGTATAAAAATTATAATGTGGCCCCTGATTGACCAAAAACAAGGTGTGATCACATTTGTTGGAGGAAGGCTGCTGAGTCAAAGACAACTTTACTTTCACGTCATATAGAGAGCCATGGACTTGACCCCCAAGTGTCAACATCAGTTGTAGAGGATGCGACAGCAACAAATCGTATTCGGCCGATTCAATCAACAATTTCAATGAAATCAACAGGAGGAATACTCTCACGAGAGGAAGTCCACACAACATTACTCTCGTGGATTGCTGAAGAGGGGCTGCCTTTCACTTC
>MZNV01002754.1:0-34349 GCA_002081555.1 Protostelium mycophagum | reverse complement strand
ACAAATTGGCCCTTCACCTCACTAAAAAATGAAGAGACACATTGGAACTTATGCCAAGTGACGCCCGCACTCACAAAAGTCGCTGTCACTTGCAGTTGGAGTTTTTGCTGACAGAAGAGTTTCAGACGCTTTCGAAGTGCGCCCGCACGTTTTTGGAAGAAGAAGTATTGACTTTTTGCGAATGACCCCGTCACTTCGATCAAACGTATTGCACCAATATCAACTCACTTTGCATAAGTTCCAATGTGTCTCTTGATTTTTTAGTGAGGTGAAGGGCCAATTTGTAGTGTGCATCTCTCATTCTGTTTGTATTTCACCAAAAAATCCATCTTCTTACGGATCACAACTTCCCAAAAAATTTACATACATCATGATGTTTATTTAGAGGGTAGCGAGAACAGCGAAAATGGCGAATACAATTCCAGCAGCGAATGTGCTGGCAGAGTTAGGGAAGGGAGCCTGATCTCCGGAGAAGGATCTGGATGATCCTTCTATTCCGGGGATAGGGGAACTGGCACAGCCCGTGTTGACCACAGCATTAGATCCATAAGTGACGTCAGCGTCGAAGGGAGCACCTGAAACATCAGAGAAGCATTAAGAAAGAAGTGACGAACCGGCGCAGCCATTTCTGATGTATGTGGCGACGACCAAGTCGCTGGCGGTGGGTTTAGGGTTAAATGTGGCACTAGTAGTGTAGAGAATGGATGAGGAAGATCCGGTGGCAGTGCAATTGTTGATGATGTATGTAGCGACGGAAGTGGAGGATCCTCCGCAACCTCCTTGTACGTAGGTATTTTGACTGACGGTGTTTCCGTTCACAGTGACCTTGTTGGAAATTGCATTAGCGAGAGAGGTGCAGAAGTTCAGAGCTTGTCCATTGGCTTTTGTAGGAGTGCCAGTGCAGTTTGCAGTGTTGTAGGTGTAGGTGATGAAAGCATCGGCGGAGACGGAGACGACGAGGGCAAGAAGGAGGGTAGTCTTTATCATTTTGGCTCTGCTATGCAAGATCTGGTTGTCTGCTGAGTGAACAACCCTCAAAAATTGCGACGTCGACGTCGACAATTGTGACAGTGTAGAATATCTTTCCCACCGTTTAGAACCGCACACGCACGTGAACTCCTGTTACCAAATCTACGTTAGTGTCAGACTGCAGTTTGACATATTTGATGGGATTTTGACATCCTTACGTTTTGTGACTTCCCAGAAAACCCTAAAAAACATCCAAACCCAGATTCCCTGTGGCCTCAAACAAAACAAAATCATAGACATCAAGCCCACCGATGGGACATGAGGTAACGATGCGAGTTGAAATGGCCCATCATTCGAGCCAAAAGTCCCCATCTCCAGACCGGCCCGAAATCTCAATCATGAGCGCTTTCTGTCAGAAGTGAGTTTGTAGAGATCATCCTATTCACTCATGAGAACATCTTTCGGACACACATGGCCTTTAAATAATATCCAAATAAATAAAACAAACATTTGTAAACTCCACTTTTTTGCATTTTGTGGCTCCTGATGAAAATAAAATTAGACTTCAGGGAACTGAGGAAAAATAAATCATCAATTTTGAAATTATTCAGAAACATCTCATCACGTGATAAATCGCACCAACATAACTTTCTAGATCTTGCTTCAGAGACTACTACACAGGTACCAATATTTTTCTCAATTTATGGCCGACATGACCTTTTATTTCATATTGTTACCAAGGTTTCTGAAGACATCTGCTGAGGTTTTCCAACACTCTGTACAGCGATTGCTGCCGATTCCAACATTTGAAAGCCAAATCGACCGGCATTAGTTGGACAATACAAAGCGGTGTATGCTTTGGTTATCTTCAAAAAATAAAATCATCTTACACATACAGTTGAGATTTTATTTCTCTCCACGTGAGGTCTGCTCTACTGGAGGATGCACTGCGTCAATCTGCTCCATGTCATTACCGCAAACATGCAGATCAAAACGATAACCATCTCGAATACTTCTCACCTCTGCAATTTCTGCACCGAGTTCTTTGATCATTTTGGTTGCAAATTCGAGTTTTTGTTTTCCTTCCTTCTTCTCCCGCTTTGCGTCGTCTTTGTTATTCCCATCCTTCTTTTCCTTCTTTTTCTTTCGATCAGCTGCCTGAACACATTCACTCTCCTTATACAGATTGTAGACGACATCACTTTGTATAGCTGCATAATCACAATATACGAGAGATGAGAATGCACTTTTGGAAAACTGCACGCCAATAAAACTTTGAAAGATCCGGTTTTGCGATAAAAGAATTTGGTACAAATGGTTTTTGCCGCAAATGATACACCGATTCACAACTGAGTTCAGGATACAAAGACGTACCTTCGCTTCTTCCTCTTCTATGATCTTCAACATCTCATCTTGTTGCTTCAAAATGACCTGAAATCTCCCTCAGTTTTCATGGAAATCTCGCCGAAATCTAAACCTGTCTCCGCTGAAGTAGTTGTTCTTTCGACAATCCTTGGTGTTCATCGTATGTCTGCGTAAAGATTAATCGTTTACAACCACATCTACAACTCACCTTTGAAATCACTTTGGAGGATTTTCTTTGAAGCATAGAGATGGAAAAGCTGCTTCGCTTTGATCTTGCTTGAGGTGCAAATTGGGCTATCATTGCTTGTCTATCGGCTGTCAAACGTTCAGAGTTGCTCATCGTCTAAAACAAATGGGAAATTTACCTGAAATCTCCATTTCAGGCTCGGGGGTAGATGTTTTCACAGTGTGTATATCGTTCACAGAGAGATGATCTGTCATGACGTCATCACATGTCACGAAATTTCGATGAAAATTAAACCCACTCGATGGTCTTTTGTCTGGGATCGGTGACGTCAATGCCGAACTCGGAGCTGAGTTGGAAGAGAGGTTTTGTTTTGCTCTTCTTTCTTTCAATTTTTTTTCCATGTCTTTGATCTCATCTTCGTCACTCTTCAAGTCTGGTAAAGCCTGTATATTTCAGTATTTTAGATGGTGATTTGAAATTTATTTTGGCGGGAAAATGTATTTTGAATTTCAAATGGGTCGTACTTTGTCATTCGCTTCTGTGATTACGACGGCTGTCATTTTTCCTGGCAGAGTCTCGCCTTTTTGTTTGTTGAACTCTTTCACAAATTTTTGTATTTCTGATGGTGTTTTGTTAGAGTACAATTGCTGGCGATATTCAGTATGGCGTCACTGTTGTAAATGAAGTTGTAGATGGTTCACCTTTTTCCCGCCAAGAGAGAGATCTATGGTTGTTCCCGATGTACCGGTTATTTGACATGTTGACAGTGGTGCGTGTTCTCTATATTTGATCTGTATATTTTCATATATTCGTCTCAAAATATCCTTTTATATATTTATTTACCTGTGGAAAGGCAGTGTTATCATATGCATTAAGATTTTTTGGTTTGTTTACAGTTTCACCTTGAAGATTCAGTGACTCCGCAATAATAAAATATTCATTATATTATAATAAAATATTAATCGATAATCGTAACTTACCGACGAGTACCATATCGTTGAACAAGTAGAGAGTGACAGGAATATTCTTCGCATCATGAAAATAGGTATGTAATACGTATCTTCTATCCTCTGCTGCTAATTTTGGTGCATTCTTACCCTCTGTAGATGATTCTGTTCAATTTCAATGAAATATCGTCTGACATATGAAGATCAATCTTGACATTTAGCCTCAGAAATTGTAACTTTTAGTGACTTTAGCGCAGTTGGTGTGTAAATATTTATTATGTTTATATATCTCTCTATGTAGATAGTGGTATTATTGATGTATATATGTATGGTATATATATGGTATATATGTATGGTATATATATATGGTATATATATATGGTATAAATATATGTTATTATTACCTATGGACATGAGTGATGTCCTATTTTCTGCCTGTCTCTTTCTCTCATTCAAAAATTCAGCCACCTGAACATTTAATATTCTTCGATCTACAACGATGACGTCATCACCTTCTGAACTTTCTGGGTGACTTCTGTGAGTACTTTGAAATCAAGGTGCTGTTCTTCGGTGTGTTTCAATAATGTCGACAACAGCATGCTGTACCTAGGCACTCTTTGTACTGAATATTTCGTCAATCTACAAACACTTCTACAACGAGAAATTCACCTGGCATGATCAATAATGAAGGTAGGTCCAATCTATTGAGCCCAGGGACCTCCTTTGCTTCCTAACAGTTTTTAATCAAGATAAATATTTATGAAATTCACCAGAACAAATTTCTCCCATTCTTTTTTCTTGTGAAGACCATTTATAACTTCCAAAGAGTGATTAAAATTCTCCACATATCCCGAGTAAATCTTCAAGTATTCCGTCTACAACCAGTCAGCCCAAATATTCGTGCCGTTGTAGACTCACCATCTTCATGAACACGTCACCGAGCCTCTGTTGGGGGCCCCAGTTTTGTAGACGCGGCTTGATCTCTGACAATAATTGTTTGTTGAAAGAATAAATCATTTCCATGTCTGAGAATATGGCCTGAATTTGTTCTGGTGTGATGATCGTTGTAGATTTCTTTTTGGTGGCTTCTCTTAGTGGCTTTATGAACGTCTAGAATATTTGAGACGTTGTAGATGGCGAAAATATGACATCTCGATGAAATGTCGCACTGACCTCGATGGTCAGACCCACGTAATTAACGTAGACCTCTTCTGTCGACAATATCTCTTTTGCGACGCTCTCTCTGAAAGCTTGTTCACGGACTACAATCGGTCAATTTTCCGCGAAATTTCCAACACTCACTTTTCTTTTTGTACAACTTTCTGGCTTTATATCCTCTAAAAATAGCTTGGAACCTGCTGAAACCTTTTTCCACTTTTGAACCTGACATGTGTCATGAATCGTCACGTCAAAATAAACTGACTGTCTCTGCCACCAGCCACAGCGAGAAGCCCCAACGTTCTTCGGAGAATTCCCTCGGATATATTCTTCACTTTTCCATTCGATGGCTCTTTGACACGTGTCAATTGTGTCTTCAATTTCTTAACCTAATTTCTTCAATATCTTATTCTCTATATATTCTTATATATTTCAAAAATCAAATGAAATTATGGGTTTTTGATATTATTTTTCCAGGAAAGATACCTCTTCAACACTATATTTCTTCATGATAGCTTCATCTGAATTATACTCTTCTTTCTTTACTTCGGGTAGTGCTACTGGAAATCCTAAAATCTCTCAGAAATAATCATAATAATCCTCCATCTACAACGAGGCTGACCTTTCCTGTTGGAAACTCTTGCCAGCTCCGCAAGACATTCTACAACGGTGACCATACTGCAAAACTATCAACAAGATTTTTTAAAATTGATTCACTTCAAAACAGAAAGAAAAAGAGTTGTAGACGCTCACCACTCATTATCGTACAAATCAGCGGGGTGAAAAAGCCGATGACGTGGTACACCATAGTCTGACGCTGCTGATATAAAAAACTCGATATTTTCTCTCTGTTTGAAATTTTGGTCTGTGTCTTCTTGAATTCTGGGCGAGTAAGAAAAACGTCTAATCTATATTTTGCCGGCTGAGATGAGAGGGACAAACCTTGGAATGGATTTCGGCTCGATCTGCATCATCAAGTAACATAAAATGACTCCGCTCTTTAACGAAATGAAAAGATCATCGTTTAAGGTGATGTCTAATGTCTACGCACTATATGAGCATCTCGTATCTGTTGTTGACAAGATGGTGCCAAAAGTTACAAAAGTAGAGAAGGATAAAAATGTAATTCTGTCAGTCCTACCTCCTCAACCCAAGCCCTGACAGATCTCAATGTTCTGATGAAGTCGCAAAATCGAGAGTCAGGCATCTTCTTTGCAGCATCTATTGCCATGGTATGGAATCTCCTTGCATATTTCGGGGAGCCAGAATCTGCTTTCGCTAGCGCGCCGAAATTCTGAGAGACACGATTTGCACGATTCATCTGATATCCCTTCAGATCTTGTCTTAAGCGCCTCTGTACCTCTCTCGCTTCGATGATGACGGTTGATTTTCTGACAAGATATTTCTGGCGTTGTAGACGGCAATTTGCGTAAAAAGGTGACGGGAGCAGTTTGACCAAGCCGTGGAAGCCCCTGTGCACCACTTCCAAAATAGCTCGAAATTATTGCTTAGGATGATCACCGTGCTGTAACACGAATAGAGCGGTGTGAACCTACAGTACTCGTATACTTATAAATAGAATTTGGATGCAGAACGTCTTCCTGGTTGCGCCAGCTCCAGTTTATCCAAAACCCTCAGACAACACTTCAGAGTGCACGGTTGTGACAATTTATCAAAGTTCCGAGTTTGTTCAAAGTATGCTCTGGCATTCCCATCATCAAGCATCCCCAGATCAGGCTGTTGACTTCTATATCTAATTTATGGCTGAATTCAGAGCATGGTGAGCAACTTGAGGCTGAGCTCTTCTTCGGGGTTCTGAGGAGTTTATTCGGCGGACAAAAGAGCAACGTTCACGTCATGCATTGTGATGACATTTGACCTGAGTTGACGTGTTCTTACCGTGACAATAACTGTTAAATTTCGTATGTTTAAACCGTAAGGTTGTCACCCAAGGACAGAGACACCACCTCACTCCAAAATGCGAGGATCGAATGACTCTCATTCTTCCAAGACCGCACATCGTGCAACTGTACCACCAACTCCTCAAAAAATGAAATCTTCTCAGTCACTCGTCTATAAATCACCAGTGGTGGTACACAGATGTTCTCTAACTCTCCCAGAGGTACTCAAGAGCGAGGTTTGTTAAAGACTTAACAATAGTGAAGTGTTGTGCTCATCTTCCAACAGGGCTTACGGGCAGCTTTCAGATATTATCTTGAGACAATACATGCCGAAGAGACAATAGACTTCTATATGGATGTCGAGAGGCTCCGAAAAGCTTTTTCGGTTGAAGAAGCGAAGCGCATAGAGAAGACCTTCTTCTCTAAAGAAGATACAAAACTCAATGTCGGAGGTAGATCCGTTACCAACATGAGACAAAGAATGGCCAGACAACCTGGGCCGAATGTCTTCGACCAATTACAAGAGGACATCTTGGAGACAATGCATTGTGATCTATTCCCAAGATACCTATCGTACGAATCATCCGCGGGTGCCGCACAGTCAAAGAAATCCATTGCGAGCTCACGCTCGTCTTCCATGTCTTTCTCCCCTCCAGCCGCCTCGATACATAAAGAAAAGGAAGGCAGGCCCAGAAGAAAGTGAGTTAAAATCTCAAGTTGAAGGCAATGGACTAAAGCTTTACAGCACAAGTCCATTCCAGTACATAATGAAGAAGTTTAAAAAGGGCACCCTCTTCTCAAGGAAATCAACAATAGGATAAGCTCTCGAAGTAACATCAGCACATGTACATACGGTCCAACTCGAAATATGAATACAAACTCTGTAAATGCTGCAATTATTTATCCTCATTTTATCAGCAGGTACACAATTTTATAGAAATACGGTTCTAAGCTGTTTCCTCCTGACCATCTGTCTGCACACAGGACACTCCAATTTAGAGGCAAGAAGTGTGTCCCAACAGTTCTGACAAGCAATGTGCCCGCATCTGGCTGATAACATGTTCGGTTCATTCTCCCGGCAGACAGCACACAGCGCCTCCCGCGTTGTAGATGCAGTTGTAGAGGTCATATCTTTGGGTGGTGTAACGATCGTCTCAATATTTTGGGACTCTTTCGTTGGTGAAATCTTGTACAACATTAGAAATTGTCATGAAATCTCATCGAGATGTCATACCTCTGTAGATGATCCCAGGGAGGATTTCAGCTTGGGTTTTTTGGAGACTTTCATTGGTTTTCCGGTGATGAGGTCATACTCCATCCTCTTTGTACCAATCGGACTGTCCACGTCTATAACACTGTGCTTCTCCTTTTTCGGCGAGTTTTCGTGTAGATTTCCGGAAGAGGTGAGGGGTTTTGGGGGCTTGAAAGGCTTGGGGGGTCCTTTTGATTTCAACGATGCCTATTCATATTCATTTTTATACTTTTTCATACACAATATTTATATTTAATATCATACAATATATTTTCTAATAACAATTGTGAATATTATAGTGATTAATCCGTATGGAACGTGAATGTCGCACTCCTACCGTGATGGTCACGTCGCTTACCAGGATTATTGAAAATATGATTGGTCAACCTCAACATGCACAAGAAACAATGCAAAGTCTCAATATATTCAACTTTGTAAAGATGGACTCACCAAGTTGATCTCGAAGGCTTTCATCTCAGAATCCTCTTTACTCCGCTTTAGATCCGAAATTTCCTCGGATTTTCCTGGAGATTTCGTGGAAACATCTTGTGAGACTTCTGCGATCATGTTTTCCAATTCCGATTCCCTTTCTTTTTTCCACGAAATTTCCGGATTTTCCAGCTTTTCATCTTCTACAATTACCGCCTTGTCCTCCCCTCTCCCGGTAAATTTCACCGAATTTTCATCCACTTTTCCGGGAATTTCATGTTCCTCGGTTTGTGGCACTTGTGGGTGGAAAAAGATCTGCCTGCATATGTCCCTGAATCTGGCGGGAACAAATTGTATGTACTCGTTCAGAAGTTCTTTCGAACCAGGAAGTCCGTGCAGTAATTCTTTGATCTGCGCTCATTTCAAAATTTGAATTTTGAATCCGGCGGTTCAATCTCTTCTTGTTTGAATGAAAGAGTTTAATGGAAATTGAAGAATGGGTGATGACCTCTTGGGCGGCCTGTTGTCCGTCGTTCGTGTGATTTTGGATCGAGTTTTTGAATTTTATGGTGCATAGTTGAAACTTCTTGTTGTCTTCGGGGGACAAAAGGCTGCGTAGCGTTTTCATGTATTGTTTTGCGGCCTGAGATTTCATTCACTTTTCATTGAATTTCCAAGTCGACCATCTACAACGATTGACTCACTTCTTTTGTGGGCGTAATCACAATGTTAGATAAATCTTCATCCTGTACATTCTCATTTTTTGTTGAGATGGGTGGCCGAATCTTCACAGAATCTTCCTGTTTTCTCTGGAAGGGTTTGGCCACTGAGGCACCCAAGATAGGTCTCGTTGTAGATGCGGGTGTCATTTCTTTTGTGTCGAGATTTTTCGGATTGGCCGTCTTGAAGAACTTGGAAATCGAGCCAACAAATTCACCGAATTTTCCGTATCTCTTCATGTACGGCCTCATCCAAGCCGAAATCTGCCCGGACCAATTATTCTGGCCGAATCTGATGACGTCATCATAAAATCCTTCGTGGAAATTTCACCTCTCATCTGCGAGGATGACAGCTCCGTAATCACCGACATGTCTTATAATCCTTCCACATGACTGGTTCACAGCTCTAGATGCCTGAATGTATTCAGAAATTTTTCGGAATATTCTCGGAAAAGTCTCAAGAAATACGTTTTCACGGAAATTTCTGAATATGTGTAGATTATAACTCGCCTGTTGTGAGTACCAATCTTGGCCAGATAGATTGGGACGGCCAGGTGCTCCAGCTGGAAGTCTCGCGCGCAAGTCGTCGAGGTGCTTGCGCTTCAGTCGCACCTAGATGATTAAGTCTCATCATCTTCTGATGTTAATATCAATAGTGATAGTATTATTCAATCTATCCAATAGATGACGTCATACCTTGGCATCTACGAGAGAAGGGTATGGTAACCCCGTAATCACCACTGCCCTCCCGTTTGCATCACTAAAATCCAACCCTTCACTCACCTGCGAGATTCAACTGAAATTTCCGGAAATTTCACTCACTTTTCCCCTGCATACCGCGAAGAAGACTGCGCCGTGATAAATCGGATCCTTTATCTTCTCGTAAAAATCGATCATAGCAGAGTTGAATTGATAGGAGTTTCTGGGTTCTATGACTGGCTGTTTTTTGGATATAATTTTTTCCCACAAACTTGTAGAGTTTGAATTGGACTGTGAGGTTTTATTTTCTTAGTTTGAAAATGAGGTACGGAATATAATGTTTATAGTGAGGAATGAATTGAGTTTAAAAAGAGATATCGTGAAAACTCACCGGCATTTTCCAGAAATCTATGCATGATGATAAGATATCATAAGAGGGAAAGAAGACTAATAGCCCATCGGGTACCATATTCGCGCAGTTGACTATTTGTATCATTCTCTGCTATATATCCATATTATATCATACATATTATAATATATATTCATACCTATCAGAAGACCAAGTTCATTTTTATATTCCGTTGTAGATCTGGTTTTGTAGGAGGAATTGAGACTCCTGCCTGTCGGACCTGATGATAATGTACCCACCCATACTTGTGACGCCTTAATCACGTGCTTGTTCTCTAACCGAATCGGAAATTCCCTGAAATTTCGCATAAACAAACATTCGAAAAGAAAAATTAAAATCCTCACATTTGGAATTCGTAACCCCAGGAATCTAATGGGGATAATGTACCAGATGTCAATACCACATTCCTCACGTTACATCCTTTCACCAGAGATTTCATGGCCACGTGACCTGTCAAATATGTCAGTGAATGCGAGAGTATGACGTCATCACCTGTCATACACCATAAGCTCAATTTCCTCTCTTCTTTCACCGTTTTACTGTACAACTACAACGACATTTATTTCGTGATTTAATTGAGCAAGTTGTATACCCACCTTCCCACGCTCAGCGATGTCGTCTTTGTGTGGGCTGACGTGTAATTTGTAGCTCGATTTAAATCCCTCTGTCTTTTTATCTTCCGTATCCTCTGAGTTCTCGCTCATATTTTCTGAGACTAATAACCTCTTAATAATTTCCAAAAAACTCAAGGAAACATCCTTCGGTGTAACGTGTGATATTCAAAAGTGTTGGGAGAATACTCACCCTCTTTTGGAGGGAAGACAATCTTCAAAAAGTCGACAAAAATCCCGACGGCTGATCTCTCTTCTCTCGCAGGTACCACATTGTCGTCGTTTCGGAGTGTACTTCCCATTTGCTGGAATTTATCCGCTGTTTCCATGACGATGGATATAGTGGAGGTGTTGATATTGCATTCTTCTAAAATTGAAAAAATGGCAGAGCCTTCTGAATTGTAGGATTTCTGGTTCCCATATTCCGAAGACTCTCTGTGAAATTTCAGGGAGATTTCGAGTGTTATGGTGAGGCATCTACAATGCGGCACAGTCACAAAGTAGATGATAGGATGTAATGATGATACTCACGCTGAGAGATTTAATTTCATGATTGATGCGTGCAGCAGCCCCAATACCTCTTGGAATTTGGACAACATTTCAACTTCCTCGGGTAATCCTACTTCTTTCAATTTCTTTAAAGTGAATAAAATAAATTTATCTTTGATTTCATAAAATATTTCTCACCGCCTCGTTTTTCCATGTCTACAATTCTACCTCGGACTTCCCTCATAGCCCTACTTATATCCACTGTTGTCATCTCAAATGAAGATGCTTCACTGCAGGCCGTCTCCAGATTGTGAGCCTGTTGTAGATGAGTTTATTTTTTATATATTATTTAGAATAAAAATAGAATTATTATGATCATTTTTTAGTGTAATCATTAATAAGATATTTTTAAATACGAATATCACCTCATCAAAAAGAATGACGGAATTTTCTAATTGTAGATGCAAGGAAGAGCGTGTTGAGAAGTCCAATAAATAATTATAAGGCATAAATACAATCTGCGCTGATGCAGAGAGCTCACGCGCTAGATAGTACGGGCATGCATCGTGATATCTATTCATAAGGTTTGTTTTTTATAATTTTTATAATCCTCATACATTTTAAATGTGATAAAGTGCAGAAACATTAATCAAGTTGATGAAAGAAGACTCACTTTCCCTTCTCCACTAGATCTTCTATATCGTGTATCTGTTCGGTCAAGCTTCTGTCTTCCTTCGCAGACTCCACCTGATCGTAATACTCACAGGCCGCATTGCTTATCAGCTGTCTACAACTGCGGCTCTGCTTGTCTCCTTTCTCTTTGGAAACCTGTAGGTTTTATTTCTTTGAATCATTCTACGGATTTTTCATTGAGAAGAGGAAGGGTCATCATGCTTACATCTTGGATTTATTTTTGAAAAGAAAATCAATAAAATGATTTCACCTCAGGGTGTATGCATAACTGTGTTCTGGCGCCAAGTAAGGCCATGCTGGGCCTATAGATAGTCCTTTTCAATTCTTTGATCACCTATCTCGATTTTAGAATTATAAGTCAATATGGAGAGTACGGCAGCGTGCGAATAACAAGCTGCAGAATGTATTCGCAGTAAAAGAGGCGATCATCATCTTCTATAAATCTCTTCATTTTTTAAGTAATGATACAGACCTGTTGCAATTGTGAATGTGTGCGAGAGGCGTACACAATCCGTGGTACTTCTTTGAAAGGATTTCCGTCTTCTTCTTCTGCTTGTGATGCGGTTGATTTCGGTCTCGCGGCCACCAATTTCTCTTCATTAGCACGCCAGGCGAGTGAAGCACATAGAAGACATAATGTCTTTCCTAAACATAATGATTGAGAGCACAATCGAATCATAGTGCACCTGTTCCTGTTGGACTCTCCAATAGAGCGTGTTTTTTTTCTTGTAGAGATTGGATCACTTGATCCATGTATACTAATTGACTCTCATAAGCTTGGAAGGGGAAATCCACAGGCACATCTCTGATGACATATTTGACCTGGAAGCGTCTTAACAATCTTGTGATTTGATAACGAATTGAGTTCTACCATAGATTATGATGATCTGATTCTGGATTCCTGGAAATGATGTCGGAGCGGTTGTAGTTTTATTCTCTCAAAAATCATGAGATGTCTTTCTGTTTCTGTCTTTGTAAAAGATTGTACACACAATAAAGACAGAAGGATACAGTTCTCTCTGCTCTAAAAAGTATTTCTTCACAGAGCTGAAACACGCCTTCGCATCCGCGCGCAGATCATAACCATTTTCGTTTTGTAATATTTTTAACGGATGTCTGTAGAAGGAACCTCCTCGATCCCCAGGTCTGCAGGTATGTTTGCGGTTGTCTGTATTGTATTTCCAACAAGATCCGAACAAGATGGGTGATATCGAACATAGACGAGACCGAAATGAACCGTGTGGGTTCTGAATCAATCTGATGACATTAACATTACAGAAGAGTGTTGTTGACTGATTATCTGCAGTGCAGCCGATTTCGACCATGAGGCCGCAGCTGCAGAGCGGAAATGACAAAGCACCTGGTTCTGTGCCCTCTCCGAGAGTTAATGGACCGCTTTTTCGGACAACAAGCATGTACGCCTCTCTTCACATTTCATATTTGATAGACAATTCTCGTCACACCACCATGTATTATCACTTCGCCTCATTTACATTTCGAAAAAAGAGAATGACCTGTATTAGGGAGGATCGAACCCGAGACAGAAGCCCGAGTCTCTCAGCTTCTCATAGAGATGGTTCTCTACTCCATCTTCGAGGAACACAAAAGAAATTAGTCCTCGGTATGGTCGGTCTTCCCGCTCGTGGCAAGACCTACATCGCCAAGAAGGTGATATCCAATGAAATTTCAATGAAATTTTGATCTTTCTGACACGTTGTAGATCAGTAGATATTTGACTTGGACCGGTTACCATTGCCAAGTAAATTTCTCGAAAAATTTATTCAGAAAAAATTGAATCTTTTAACGTGTTTTGAGATTCTCAGGTGTTTAATATTGGATCTTATCGAAGAAAAATATTCGGAGCAGACAAGAGCAACGAATTCTTTGACCCAAATAATGCTGAAGGTAATTTTCCAATTTCAAAATTTTTTCGCAACCCAAAATATTATTTTTCTGTCGACAAAATATTCCCGCCAAAAAAAGAGGACGAAGTCATCTACAACGAGATTAAATGAAGAAGGTGTTGAGCAGAGGAAGCAATGTGCGATGGCGGCCTTAGAGGACATGATGAAGTACTTCATTGCGGGTGGTCATGCGGCTGTTTACGACGGGACGAATTCTACTTCAAGCAGAAGACAGATGGTCATGGATTGGCTCGCTCTGAAGGCTGAAGAGAACGGTATGGCCATAGAGGTAACTCTTCTACAACGATGTAATCACCCAATTTATATTCAAAATAATAGAAGAATATTGCATTAGAATTTTAAACCGAATAATTTCAGGTTGTTTGGATAGAGAGTATTTGTTATGATGAAGAAATTGTCGCCGCAAATGTGAGAGAGACCAAGTTAACCTCCCCCGACTACCTTTATACAGAGTGAGTTTCATTCGAATATGATCAACTACAACGCTCATGGTGTACAGCGGTTTACAAGCGGAGATCGATTTTATGGAGAGGATTAAACAATACGAGAAAGCCTACGAATCTCTACCACAAGATGCGGAATATCCTTTTGTAAAGATTGTCGACGTCGGCAGACAGGTGAATTTCCACGTCGACATTTTTAAAAAACCACCAAGATGCACATGAGGTGGATTAAAACATAATCAAAAAAATAATAAAGATACAGGTCAATACAAATAGAATTTACGGCTATCTGATGGGGAAGATAACACATTACCTGATGAACCTGAGACTTAACAAAAACCCGATATACATATCCAGACACGGCGAATCCATGCACAATTTGAAGGGTTTAGTTGGTAATCATTTAATGACATATTTTATTTATGCATCCGCCGATAGAGAAACGACTCTATTTTATTACACTTTGACTGCTGTTTTATTGTAGATTGATGATATTTAGGTGGTGACTCTGCACTGAGCCCGAATGGAAGGGCTTATTCAAAAGCTCTCGCAGAGTTCATTCATAGCGAGGATTTCTACAACGTGATATTTCTTTTACATTTTTCTTTTTGTAATGAAATTTTATATTTCCATAATAAAATTTATATTCCCATAATAAAGTTTTATATTCCCATAATAAAATTTATATTCCCATAATAAAGTTTTATATTCCCATAATAAAATTTTATATTTCCATAATAAACTTTGCTGAATAAATAAAAATTATGGTTTCTTCTGATATTTCTCAGGAAGGAGGAGACTCTGAGCGTCTAGTGGTGTGGACATCTACACTAAAGAGGACGATAGAGACGGCATCTTATTTAAATATGCCAACCGTGCAATGGCGAGCTCTTGTCGAAATACAAGTGAGTTTTTCTGTGGTGATTACCGCAATTTCCAGTAAACATGCTCATCTACAACGAATTAATTTTATTCAGGTAGGAATATGTGAAGATATGACATATAAAGATATCGAAGAAAAATATCCAGCAGAATGGGCGGCACGCAAGAAAGACAAACTCAGATACCGGTACCCACAAGGTATAAAACCTCACGAAATTCCTGCAGACTTGTAGAGGTTTTTCAGTTGACCATTACGCAGGAGAATCTTATATGGATGTTGTACAAAGAGTTGAGCCTGTCATATTCGAGTTAGAGAGAATGCAAGCCCCCGTTTTGCTGGTCGTGCATCGTGCTGTCGCGAGGTGATTCATCGACGATTTACATTTACCTAATCATGACAGGTGCTTGCTCTCTTACTTCGCAGATTTCGATCAGAAGGATATTCCACATTTAGAGGTGCCCCTGCACACCCTCCTCAAGCTGGAGCCGAAGGCATATGGATGTGAAGTGCAGACACACAAGATGGACGTGCCTTGTGTGGAAGATGAGGGTCCTCATGTCCAAACCTCGAGTTGAATATTCCTGTTGCATAAATCTTTTATTCAGAGCTGGGTTTGGCGGGCTCGGCCAAGTCTTTTGTCTTTCTACCAAAAGTGAAGAATGTCGACTTCTTTGTGATAACAGACTCTCTTCCCTTCTCTTGGGTCTTCTTCTGCTGTTTGTCGACGTACTTGAGGACTTGATTGCGCATGCGACCTTCTTTGATGATCTGGTCATTCGCCATACGGATCACCACTTCATCGTCGAGAAATTCTTGCCATAGAATCGCTTTTCTTATCTGCGTTCAGGTGTCATTCAGATTATTCAAATAAGTACAAATGAGATGGTAGAAAAGATTGCAGATGAAAACAAACCTCTTTGGGGATATCAGGGATGAGGATCTCTACGAGCAGTTTGATGACCAATAAGATATGTTCCAGTGAAAATATCACCACCAATATGACTGCAATACTTCCTGAAGAGAGATCGCTTATCGTGTTGTGTGTGAATCCAATCAACAGACAATTCGTAATCACAGCAACAACACCAAGAAACTCCCAGAAGTCAGTGAAAGTTCCGCGAGATTTCGTCAAAACTTCGTAGAAGTCTCACCTCCAAGATCCAGTACCACACACCGATGTCATTCGCCCCTCTATAATCCGGTCTGTTCATAAGAACGAGCATCTGCATCGAGTATGTCCTTATGTTCAATAAATTGTTCAAGAGTGCTATGAAGGGGGCAAGAGGGAAAGACGCGGCAAAGAGGACGATATATCCATATTGTATCACGAGCTGTCAATATGTCACTATGGATGTAATGAACATGTTGTTGCAATTACCTGGGAGAATTTATCGATGGCAAGTCTATGTGTGTACGGCACTTTCTTGCTTTCCTTTTCCCACTTGGGCATCGCGTGTTGGTAATGTTTTTTACTACAGCACATCCATCTGTATAAATGCCACCATCCGTTCAGTAAAACAGGAAGCCCGACTGATGTGACCTATCAAAATGTCAGAAACGACACATGCCATGACGTAAACTCACCTGATTTACAACGGTATTTACAATCAAAATGATCAATAATTGATTCGCAAGATCGTCGACACATCCACCAGATATTTGGTTAGTGTTTCCTTGTGATTCTTCAGCATAATCATAAAATAATAAAGTTACTTACCGACTGGACAAGAATCCCTCAGCTCTGGGACACCAAAGAGTGTGCTGTTTCCTTTGAAGAAAGCGATGTAATACAAGGGTGTGTACGAATTTACAAATTGGAAAATGAATTGTTTGATGATGAACCAGTTGTCCCATGATGACTGAGTTCTGTGGTTCTCTATCTCGTAATCAACTTTTCACTTCAAATAAATCTTTCTACGACTTTATACAATGTCAAAAAATCACCCCAATCGGTCAACATCTCAGCAATTTTGGTGTATATCGCGTTGAAAATCAAAATGGTGAGGGCGTTAACAACGCTTCCAACATATGTAGCACCGGTCCATGTCATCCTGGCGAGATAAAGTCTCAAAGCTGTGAGAATTCAGTCATCTTCACGCAAGTTTTAATTCAATTTAATTATCTATTATAAAAAATTATTTTAATTTGCATGGAGATTTTTACTAAAACTCACCGAAAATACCGATGGTGATGAATATTACCATAATCGACATTACAACCATCGGAATCAAACTAGCCGTTATCCTCATCGTCCTTATCCATTCAGTTTCCCGCCAAAAAAAATTCAAAATGTGAGTGATGCAACAGACCTTCTCTTGGGGTCGAAATATTTGGATGTCTGTGGTGGGATTCCCATAATCTCTTGTGGAACACCTTCATCATTTGTAGGCCAAGGTATCCATATCCCATCCTTTTCTATACCACTCTGTGGAACTCCTCTGAACCTTGTTCGAGTAACCTGCGAAATTTCAACGAGATGTCATGGAACGATCTTGATAGAGAGTCACAAAATAGATGGAGAATTGCAGATATTCGCAGATGCGACTGACCTCTTTGAGTAAAAAGTCGACCATATTCCATCTGTAGTTCAATTCTGCGTTCCTTCTCTTCCAAAAGTTGAGAAATACGGTGGCCCATATAGCCAAGAATACTGAATATATTGTAGATGGCCACTCATTCTTTGTTATTTGTCTGCATTATTGAGTCTCATTCGAATAATATGCTCCAAATATAGAACAGAACATGGTCGTTACAGAGAATAATAATAAAAATAATATAATTAGCTCACGATGCTATATAGACAGGGACACCAAGTATAGATGCCCATGCAAGCCATCTTGAAGAGAATCCTAAATAGCTGAAGAACAATGCCACCGCTTCCCCATAATAATTCCTATAACACACGTCATCACCCTTTCTGAACATTTCCGGGAATTTTCATACCTGATGGAGTGGATGGGTTGTTTTCTGAATACATTTTTCCCCCATCGACCAAAACCCCACCGTCCCAAAAGATTGAAACGGGGTCCATCATGGTGAATTGGAAAGAACTTCTCAATCACATTCTCCGCCTTCAACTTCTCCATGTCTTGAAATTTCAGCGAAATTTCACTGGTTTTTCGGAGAAAACTCACCGATGTGGGCACCCCCTTCGAATTCTTCCGCTGTGATGAGATGGTATACTAACCTCTGGTGTACAATGGATGTGAATTTATTATGCTTATTGTCTGCTTTCTCTTCATCTTGTGCATCTACAATCAGTCAGAATATAAAATTTTATTAAATCAATGTGGAAATTTGGATGGAATTTTCATACCTTTCTTTAACTCCGCGTCGTCCAGCTTATCGACGTAGTGATTCGCTTTAAGAGTGTCATCGATGATGCAGCCACCATCCTCTTCACAAGCATCATCGTTGTGTCGGCTCATATTAGGGGATATGGGAACCTAAATACATGAATGACTATTCATTTTTCATTGAAAACAGGCGACGTGATTAGTTGTATAAATGCCCTTGTGTATATATTTTTTTGCGTCTAGTTGTCACTTGATGGACTATTCGTCCACATTTGATTAGAAGAATCACCTCAACACTGTCATTATCGTCTATCGAGACAAAATAATCTCTGTGCTTGCGGTCGAAAGGCATCCATACCCCTCCATATTTTTCCTTGAGATTTCAGTCATCTACAACTCCGTTTGCTCCTGTGAAAATTCACCTTCAGTTGTAGTGGCATCTGAATGAACTCTGCCGTCTGCTCTAGCAGAGCAACTGAGGCATCTACAAGCACGAACAATAAGTCTTCATCTCTCTCTGATCTGTTTTTGATGACTCAGTCTGTCTGTCACTTCCGTTGTGACAGCAAAGTTTTCATTTCTTATCTTCTGTTTATTTAAAGAATCTGGATTTCGAGGACGTGGCACAATCATATTTAAATTTTGAATTTCCCGCTCAAAGATTGATTTCACTGACCTGACCATGGTGACAAAGAGGCCCTTGTCTTTCAGTTTTTTTATAATTCTGTTGCGACAAACGTGAGGATAAAATAATTCCTGCATAAGATTGAGTATTAAGGTGATTATCAGTGAAGAGATATCACCCGCATTGTCCTTGTGTCATACTTCTGACTGGCTAAGGTGTCTCTATATTTCTTCACATCAGCTTCGGACTCTCTAAAACTCATGACATATTCATAATTGGTGAAGTGTTCATCAACCTGGCTGATCAATCAAGAAGACCGACAATAATTCGTCACCTCTACAACATCATGTTCAGGAGGAAGTTCCTCATCTTGATTTTCGCCTGTTGAACTGTAAGATTGATGAAGTGTTGATGTCTTTGTTGGCTGGGCAATTGATTTTTGTTGAGTTGCTGTTTTCACGTCTTTGTCTGAGTTTGGCATCACCACCAGTCCATTTTCATCCATCTCGATTGCGTCCATATCATTAGAAGTATCTTGTGTTGTTGGCTGAGGGCTTGGCGCGCTCACGCTACTATCCATAATGTGGAAGAGGAAAGGAAATGACTGACAAACCGTTGGAAACGGTTATTACCGCGTAAATTACGCATCTGAGATCTCCGCGTTGCAGCTGACACCCGACAATGAGCTTGTCCCTTGATATGAAGTGTTATCATCACAAACACAGTGGTCACTTGCAGAACCATCAAGACAAGTGTCGTACTCAATATTCCCTCCAACCTGCTAAATTCAAAATTCGAACACCCCCAACTGTTGGAGATAGTTTTCCTCTTCCGGCTTCCTTTCCATTTGTCTTCCAATGAGATGATGATTCTCTGTACCTCAGTCAAGCCTCTTCACAACTGACACGACACGAACGAAACAAAAATAACAACATAGAAAATGGGAGTAAAGAATGACGCCTCAGGGCCACAAAAAGAGATACATCCCATCTTGGCCTTCTTCACCGTCTTCTGGTCCCTGTGCTTGATGGTTTGTTGTTCACCTTGAAGGCAGCTGACACATTGCAGGGGTGGTCAGGATGGTATTGGTGGTATACCCATAACGCAGTGCGAGTGCACGATGTTGCAGGCATCATTACCTTTGTACTGACGGGCACATTCATACTGGTCGTCGGCATCATCGGAATCATTTTTGTTCCTCTTAGAAAGAGACAATTTCTCCTCAAGGTACGACCCTTTTTCTTCATCACCAATTCCTTGAGAGAGGATTAACGCACCGCAGTGGAACATAGTGAATGTCGTGATGTTGGTGATGGGGATAGTGGAGTTAGGACTCACAGTAGACACATACCTACACTGTGAATCACCAAGAATACACATTTTCGACTTCATCTGCAAGATCGATAATCAAGTCATTGCCTTCTGGTTGCCTTGTGGTGGTCAGATCGTCATCAACGTGAGCATTGACATCATTTCTGATTGAAGCTGGCTCACATCTACCAGATATTCTGCATGAGTTTTGGATTTGCGTTATGGAAGGCATGGGGAGACGATGTCAAGAAAACTACAAATGTTTATGCTTAAATAAAATGTATATTATGAATTTGCCTCGTTGTAAAATTCCAACTTGAGCTATGGATCAAGCCACAAATTTAGAACAACAACAATGTCAGCCGGACTCAAACTGAACCTCAACGAAAAGACCGCGCACAAGCACGAAGAAACGACAGATTCTAAAGTGGATGTAGAAGTCACATTGCCAGATGGATCCACACACAAGCTGCAGACCAAGAAGGATGCCACTGTTGAGTTTTTGAAATCAGCCTTAGAAAAGGAAAAAGGCCTTCCCTTCTCCTCAACAGTAAGCTGCTCCTTTTGATGTGATGACGTCACGCTCGATGTTGTCATCTCTCTTGTTGGCTGATACCACACAGACTCTTTCATACGAAGGAAAGAACTTACTGGACCCTCTCTCTTTGGTGGATGTAGTCCCAAACCTTGGCTCTTCTCTCAAGTTGAAGGCGCAGGTATGTGTCACCATGAATCACACCATGCTGACTTTACACAGAGCAAGTGAACACGAACAAATGTTGCAATACATATTGAACAAATTCTGCTATATTAATATTTTTTCTCTCCTGCGAAGATTGCAATGGTTACTGAGTGTTTTTGTGTGTTTTGCACTAATCATACTAAATTCGTTCATTTCATCAGCCAGCTTCAGACCTTTCAACCGCTCAAATATTTGGCACATGTCACAGAATGTTCACTTGACATCTCAAATGTCAACCAAAAAAACACATGCAGAAGACAATGCGCTCCATCCTCTTCGCCTGCCTTCTTTCTTGTGCAGTGAGCGTCGTCGCTTATGCTAATACTTGCAATGACCTTGAGAAAGTCGCCACCGCAGGCATCAACAGTTTGCAGTCGAAGTTCTGGAAGAATGGTTATTTTGTAGATGGTTGGCCCAACGGTCAGAAGGAGGTGACATAACTTCCTTCTTTCATCTTCTTTTTGCTGACGTCTGAAGCATTATTGGACTTTTGCCATGGCTCTCGATGCCGTCACAGGTGAATTATTCATATGAGAACTTTCATTATTCAAACCCTTTGCAGATGCAGTTGAATACGAGTCAAAGAGGGGCAATTGGGCCCGTTGGGACTTTTTAACGACCGCTTTTAATGCGATCAGTGGCCAGAAGTCAGACTGGTACGATGATGAAGCATGGATGGCCGCCGTCAGCGCCAGGTAGATCCTCGCACCAAGTTTTTGTTTGTATATTTTATTTGTGTTACAAAATTAAATGTTCACACTGGACAGAGTTTACCACTTGGCACAGAAGAAAGGTGATACAAACATGGCCAACAAATGTAAGAAGAACCTGATGATGTTGTATAATGACATACACGACGCTTGGGATACCTCTTGCTGTGGAAACTTCAGAGGTACAATTTTTGAATTTTGAATATACCACAACGGTCATAATGGTCATTTCTGACGGTTGAAGCTGCGGTCTGGTGGGACAGGAAGCACACACAGAAAGCAACAGCCTCCACTGGTGGTGCCATAGTTACCGCCATGCACTTGAAGAATTTAACTGGAGATAGGTGAGATCTCCATGAATTCTATTCGAATTTTCCACGAAATTAACCCCTGCCAGAGGACTTTTGGACTTCGCTTGGCAAGTGAATAACCCTTGGGTGAGATATCAAACATGTCACGATGACACTGACAGATGACAGGTGTCAAACATGGTAAAGCAAGGTGGACAAGTATGCGACCACATCGATACATCAGGAAACAAACAATGCGACTGGCTCTTCACTTATAACCAGGTTCGTCCATTTCTTTGTGAAATCTTGTACTTCGATAAATTCCCTCGAAACTTAAGCAAAATTTCAGGGGATTATGATCGGGGCAGCCACAATGATTGCGGCGGATATTGGTCCCTCCAACCCTTCCCAATGGAATGAAGCTAAAAATTACGTGAAATTTCTCTTGGACCGTGAGACTCAATCTGGTCCCTGGGGAAAAGTGATTTATTATTATTTTATAATCTTCTATACCTCTGTATCTACTTTTTATCGTATTAACTCTATTGAAGGTTTTGAACGATGGTGATGCAAACCAATGTAAGGGTGATTGCCAAGAGTTCAAAGCACCGACTGCAAGATATTTGAGGTACATCAGACTAAAATGGGAGAACATTGACGTGATATAGATTATTCGTTGAAGTCGGAAGACGTATGTACCCAGGGGATAAGGACCTCATCAGCCAGGTACACACTTTTAGTGCCAAAAGATATAATCAATGAAACCATCCCAGAGACTGAAGAGATACAGGCACTTGACGCTTTGAAAGGAAGTGCATTCTCCATCGCAAACACCGCTTTCAACGCAAGAGATGGAACCTTCTCTGTCTCTTGGAAAGGACCAAGCCCCCCAAATAACGGGCCCATCACTCAAGACATGCAGAACGCAGCGATACAAGGCCTCTACAGTTACTTGGCTTTGTGTTAGTGGGTTTGACAGCGGCGGGATTAATTTCTACAAATAAATTAATATCTGTCTGTGGTTTTGAGAGACTACAACAATAGAGCGTTTTTTCGGTGGCGATTGAATCAGGCAACCCGAGGAGGATTACACTAGAGGATGGCACAACCTCCTCCCTCTCCTGCAGGTGAAGGAGATAGATTATCCTGAATCGAACAGTATTGAGGGTTAATGTTGTTTAGAGGGCAGATCCTTTGTTTCCTTCCTTCGAAACATAACAGGAAGGGATCCAACTCGAGAGGAACAATCCATTTTGAATCAGCTGGATGTCTATATGCCAAAAAATTTGAACATGAGCCGAGTTACACTCAGAAATGCAACGAGAATACCCGATCTCTTGTTGAGATTGTTCATGTGTTTAGCAGATAAAGGAATCCAACTGATTTACGCCATAGATCAATACACAGGTAGGGAGTCATTTAATGATGATCTTTTGGCATCAAAAACATCTTCGATGTTGGAAGCGCAACCTTTATCTTAGATATCCGTCAAACGGATCTAAAGATTGTAACGGATCTAATCATCTCTGATTTTGCTGAAGGTTGGACACTACTTCATTATGTGGCAGCGATGGGCTACACAGATGTCGCAGAGGATCTGTTAATTAGAGGCGCTTCTGCCTCTGTAGCCGATCCAAATGGACTTACACCTCTCTCTTACGCACAAAAGGTAATCAAAATCCAATAGTTTCATATCATTAGAGGCTGTATTTATAAAGCTAAAATCAAGGACAGATGAATAATGAAGATATGATCGAGCTGTTGCTGGATCCTCACAAGAGTGAGTTGATCATTAAAATGTGAGATGAAATATAATATTTTCAGGGGGAAATGTAAGGCGAAGTGAGAGGGCGATAAGGACAGCCTTAGTCCAACAGAAGATGAAAGACATTATCAACTCAAATGATCTCACCACTTTGGAAAACACATTACAGGCGATGGACGAGCAGAATAGACAAGTGAATTGTGAAACACTCTTGACCCATGCTTCTGCATGCGGCATGACACAAGCTATAGATATCGTCCTCAAGGTGACGATATTTTTAGATCTTTTGTGAGATATTACTATGAAAAGATCTTCTCGTTCTTTCAGAGATTGAATATATTTCAGCATGGAGGAAATATCATGACGAAAAATTCGGTCGGACAGTCACTGCTCATTAAGGCCGTTATTGCAGGATCTCTCCCCACTGTACAGGTCAGCATATTCCATCTACAACGATCGTTGATATAAGGTGTAGCACCTCCTACAATTAGGATCTTTGGTTGATGATCCAGATCATGAGGGCCTCACCGCACTTCATCATGCATGTTCATTAGGTCATTTAGACATCGCAAAGGCTCTGGTGAATAGTGGAGCAAATGTCAACGCAAGAGATAACGAACATCTCACCGCTTTACATCAGGGTGTCTCAACGGTTAGTTTTTGAATTTCAAATGTATTTTTTGGCGGGAAGTCTCTGATTTGTATTAAAACGTACTGATTTGTAAACGGAATATTTATGAGATATCTGTATATGACATCATATAGGGTCAAGACGACATTGTGAAACTATTATTAGAACATTCAGCGGAAGTTAATGCAAGGGATTCAACCCAATCTACACCTCTTCACATTGCCGCATTTGAAAACCAAATACAAATCGGAAAGCTATTGATCCAATCAGGTACATACCACGAGATTTCCACGAAATTTCACATAGCACATTTTCGGAGAATTAAAATAATTTCAGGGGCGAATGTGAATGTGCAAGACTGCGGGGGGTTGACCCCTCTGCACAGTTGTTGTTTCCTCGGTTATTCTGAATTAGCCAAATTATTGGCCGACACTGAGGGCGCAGACGGTAACTTTTGTTCATGGAATTACTCATCTACAACCGCATTATTTTCTATTGAAACAACATCGCCTTTTTTCTTCACGCGTTATCGCATGATATCTAAAAACCATAGTGAACTTAGAAGATGAAAACGGGTCGCGACCCGCACACAACGCCGCATCTGGAGGCCATCACGAATGTCTTCAACACTTGATCAACGCGGGTGCAAAGCTGAATTATGATCAAGAGGGATATACCACCCCACTACACCACGCCTCTTTTGGTGGACACCTGGTTCGTTGTAGAATGACATTTAATCATTTATAATTTCATCTCCTTCAAATGCAAACAAACGATCGATAGTGATTTTTATTGTCCCATAATCAAATGTAAAATTCTTAAAAGATTAGGAATGTGTGGAGATATTATTGAGTGCTGGAAGTGATGTGAAGGCTGCAGACCTTGAAGGTGCCACAGCTCTACACAAGGGTGGGTTTACATCTAAATCATCTCATTATGATCGTGTTATGCTAGAACAGAATAGTCCAAGAAAATTTCCGTGAATTACAGTTGATCTAAAAATAGCATCATTCATGGGACATGTGGAGGTGATGAACGCCTTGATCAGCCGTAGTGCTGACGTCATGTCAAAAGATAACGAGGGTTCAACTCCTCTCCACAAAGGTCAGTTTTTTCAATCTCAAAATAAAATTTCCACTCTAAATATACAAAAATATTCTGAATCGTAAAGCCGCCTTCTGTGGTAGAATTGAAGCGATGCGGCTATTATTATTAAACAAATCACCTGTCGATGCACAAGATCACACCAACGGTACCCCACTACATAACGCTTCATTTTCTGGACATCTACAAGCTGTCGAGTTATTACTGGAATTCCACGCAGACATAGATTGTGTGGATGCGAAGGGGGCGACACCACTACATCTGGCCGCACTTAACGGATTTATCGAGGTATTTATTATTTCATTTTGATTCGTTGTCGAGTTCCTGGGATCGATGAAAATTCGTTGAAAATTGCAGGTAATCGAGAGATTATTATTGAGTGGAGCCTCAGCTGAAGTTGCTGACCACAGAGGTATTACAAATCGAAATTCCGTTGACATTTCATTTCATCGAAATCAAAACGTTTTCATTTCTTTCATGCCGAAATAAGTTTACAAGATATATAATATCCTTAGGGATGATTATACTTCATTTCGCGATAGCACATTCTGTGTGCTTAGCCTCTATATTGGACCGTGTTCCTGATTTAAATACGGACCACAAAGACAATTCGGAGAGAACACCCTTGTTCTATGCCTGCAGGAACAGCTTCGATGACAGCGCGAGGTGAGCTTGATCATTTATTTGAACGTTACGTTTGGCCACAATGAGATCGATTATATGTGCACAACAGAATCTGTTTTTAGAGATGGTAGTTTTTCTGAGATGTCTTTCATCTTGCGTCTGCGACGCAATGAGATGTCTTTATTTGTAGGAGGTTAGATGAATGAATAATATTGTGTAGGTTGTTGATTGGACGTGGGGCGAATGTATATGCACCAGATAAAAACGGAAGAACCCCATTTGATATATCCTCTCTAACTTTTCAAGGAATTATATCAGAGGCCATACAAGAGAGGTAAGACGCATCTGCGAATCGTCTGCGATTGCGTCTGCGAATATCACATACACATGTCCAATTGACACGTCCCAGGGACACACAGATCGATTGGGAGAAGCGCTCTCTGTACCAAAACGCCGCGAAACTATTCAACACGAAGCCATCTAAAGGAATAGAATATTTAAAAGAGCAGAAATTGATGGAAGGGTCCACTCTGGATATCGCGAAATTTTTATACACTACACAACTATTGAACAAAAAAGTTATCGGTGATTACCTCGGTGAAGGGTCAGTTTTCTCTCGAATTTCATTGAGATTTCCTTTGAATTTAAATCATCTCTGTTGTGCCTGTTGAAATGGGGTTTCTTATTGTTTAGAAACGCGGGACAATGAGTGTTTGAATTCACTGTTAATCATAAAATATATTTTTGATGGGAATTATGAGTATTGATAGGTTGTAGTGATGCATTCAATAAGACGGTGATGAAGGACTTTGTTGGGCTGATGGAATTCGTCGGTCTCGACTTTGACGACGCACTGAGGTATTTTTATTTTAATATAATTTTTTATTCTTCTGCTGGAATTTCTGGCAATATCATGATGTTCTATTCTTAGAGACGATTTGGTTGAAATTTCACAGGCATTTCTTGTCGAAATTCACGCTGCCTGGAGAAGCCCAAAAGATTGACAGGTTGATGGAGGCATTTGCGGAGAGATTCTGTGCCGATAACCCCGCCATCTTTGATAACCAAGGTCATCCTCTATCTATTTATATCACGGATAACCTAAATACTTTTATGAGATATCATATCAACGGATTGTAGATTCGGCGTATATTTTGGCCTTCTCATTGATCATGCTAAACACGGACGCCCACTCCGTCATAATTTTTTATTCTTCTGCTGGAATTTCTGGCAATATCATGATGTTCTATTCTTAGAGACGATTTGGTTGAAATTTCACAGGCATTTCTTGTCGAAATTCACGCTGCCTGGAGAAGCCCAAAAGATTGACAGGTTGATGGAGGCATTTGCGGAGAGATTCTGTGCCGATAACCCCGCCATCTTTGATAACCAAGGTCATCCTCTATCTATTTATATCACGGATAACCTAAATACTTTTATGAGATATCATATCAACGGATTGTAGATTCGGCGTATATTTTGGCCTTCTCATTGATCATGCTAAACACGGACGCCCACTCCGTCCAGGTCGAATTTTCAGCGAAATTTCATATCTGCGATATACAGTTCTGATGATGTACAGGTGAAGAACAAGATGAGCAAGAGCGATTTCATCAAGAGAACAAAACCCATAATTTCACCGAATATCCCAGTGGATTATTTATCAAACTTATACGACAAAATCGTCAAAAACGAGATCAAAATGCACGGTGACGCCTCCTCCATGTTTGCCGCCGCAGAGCTCAAGGGGTGAGATTCTACAACTCGACATTTCGTGTATTTACAACGATGTAGATGGGCTCATAAACAAGGAGGAAGACATAAGAACTGGAAGCGAAGATGGTTTGTATTGAAGGACAATTGTTTGTACTACTTCAAGTCAGAGGTGATCTATTTATAGTCACCATTTCCCGCCAAAAATAATGACTGGGTAAACAGGATCCTGAGCAGCAACCTTGTGGTATTATACCATTAGAAAATGTGCTTGTAAGAACTACATCTGTCAAAGGACATAAACATGTCTACGAGGTATTTCTCTACTATTTTCATGGTATTTATTCCTACAAGATTTACACTGCGGACGGTATGATGAAGTCATGCAAGAAACAGAAAGGCCAATTCGTAAAGGGTGAGTGATTCTACAACGTTGTAGACGCAGGAGAATAAAATATACAGGAAACCACGGATCGTATTTAATATCTACATCAAGCATAGAGGATAAGGATGCTTGGATGCAGGTATACTTTTTCATCAGAGACGTTATTGAGCCATCTACAACGGATGATGTCTCAAAAAAGACAGGCGATATCATCGAATGTTGCATTCAACCCGCTACATGAGATGATGATGGCAAGGACGGTTGCTGCTGCAAAAGTACGCAAAGAGGGTGGAAAGACTGAGAAATCAAGCAGCCAGATCAATTCTGACATGACGATGACAGATTTCATGGAGGTAAATATGTCTCAATCATTTGGACTGTTTCATTCCAATGAAGATCGTATCGTACGAGGTATACTTTGACAAAAAACTCACAAGATACAGTTCTATGATGCCTGTCAAATGTGTCACGTGCTGTCAAAATCACTGAAAGCTGTCAAAGAGGCGCATGGAGCCACAGTGACCGGATCTGGAGAAGAGGGAATATTCCGATATTGTGTCATCACAAACACGACCAACAGAACACAATTCATCGTATTTACTGGCCCTCTATCAGAGAATGTCGCCTCAAACGTATTAACTATGAAACCATGGCAAGACATCAACAAGGTGATCTCACATATTATATTTCATACAAAATAAATCATCGAATAGAAAGAATATATTCGATTCTAAAATAAAAAGGTTCTTGGAATAGATAAGCCTTTGGATATATTCACACGCGCTGTCGCACCCCTACTCAAGCGTGAATTTTCCGTTGAAGTTTATGGACATTCTTTGGGCGGTTGCCTCGCCGTTTTATTCGCACAGAAAGCACAGGTATACTTCAATCTATTTATATTTTATATTTACATATATATTTATATATATTTATATTTCTGATCAGAGTCTCACACGTGCAGGTACCAAGACTACGAAAAGTGGTGACATTTGGACAACCAAAAATTGTGAAGCCTCGAGATGTGGATAATTATAAAGGGATGCCGCTCTTCAGGGTGTTGGAGAGCTTTGATGTTGCCGCCGATTATTTCCAGAATATGGCCATGTCGGGTTCCACTCTCGTTCTCTTCGAGGAGGTGAGCCATTCAAAATTCAAATTTGAAAAAGGGCGGGAAACTGAAAAAGGGCGGGAAACTGAAAAAGACAGTCTGCATTTTCTCTGATGGGGGTGGAGTGGTATGTGGATGACATTGCGAAGAAGCTGGACAACAACCACATCGACATATATTTGAATAATCTCAAGACAAAGACAACGAAAAAACCAGTTCAAGTCCCGCCACACGGAAAGAAACTGGCCCACCTCAACGGCAGCGGAAGTTATAGGGGTGATAAATGATCTGTATCTCTTTATATCTTTATCAACATTAACCATTGAAATGTGATTCTACAATGCTGAGTGATTTCTCTCTGAACGCGATGTAAAACACGACCACTCCTGATGCAAGTTTGATAATATTCATCCTATGTATATCAGAATAAAATGACATGAGCTCTACAAAACCCACCCAAGGAGTATGTTCATTGCAGCTCTGCGGTCTGTCAGAATCTATCTTGTTTGTCGATGAAATCCTACGCGAAATCTGAGAAATAGTTTTTCAGCCCAAATCCTGTGTAATATCGCACGTTGTTGAATTGAAGCGAGGAGAAAGCAAAAGCGATTGTGACCTCAGAATCTGTCCCGTTGTAGACGGGCGCTACCGTCGACCGAAAGTCATAATAGGTGCGATTGGCGGGGTTCAGAGTGTCTTCTAAATCGTGAATATCTTGCTCAGTGTGCAATTCCTGACGATGGGTTAGGTCGAAGAAAGTTTGGTGACTGATGCCAGCCCATCTATTGAAATGTCAGACAATGATGACGAGACACATGTCCATATGATCAGATCTCACGTATAAGAGGCCCAGATATCGTCACCCTTTGTGAATATGTCTTCACTGGGTGAAAAGAAGCTGACTGACAGAGCACCCAAGTTCTGTACGACTAGCCGTTGCTGAGTCGTGCTTCGAATGTTAAATTCAAAATACCTTCTGACTGGCTGGAGAACTTAAACTGAGCAACTCTAAGGCCTCGACGTCCCGGATGGTGTGCGTATTGAATATTTGACATGTTGGAATTGAACAAGAAGCAACTGAATTGATGAGATTGGAAGGTCCATGTCACTTACAAAATGGTCTGATTTGCGAATGGAGAGTATATAGCGGCGGTTTCCCATTGAACACAGGATGGGATTCCATCACGATCAAGATCATCGCACACAATGTCAAATGTCTGATTGATTTGGTCGAGTGATAGTTCTCCCGTATCAGAGACGATAGCACACACCTGAGCTTTTAACACCAGGATCAGAAGTCACAGTTAGCCTCACCGAGACCGCCGGAAGTGGAAGGAACGTGACTTTCCTCGATGTCATACCCGAAGTTGGTTCATGCCTTGCCTCTATCAACTCCTTCGTCAAACTAGAAATCCACCTGGTCATTGTTAGCGATTGAACATATGTAAAAAGAGAACGCACCAGCCGATAAATGCAAAAGCGATTGCGTATATCAGTCCCATGTATATTCTGTAGAATAATTTATGTCGTGTCTTCATATGATGATGTAGCTCAGGATCAGCATGACTCTTTTTTTTGTGGTAGTCTTCGTCCTTGCTTTTTCCACTTTCCTGGTCTTTCGTTGAGAGGTCTAATGGCATGGTTGTGTTCATGTCGTCAAATGAATGGTCTCAGATTTCCAGGGATCTCGCATGTTGTTTGCTTCCTGTGCAGCGAAAACTTTTTCCGCACAAAAAAGAACACCGCAAGATGGCTGGCACCGCGTATAAGAGGCTCATGCAAGAGTATATCGGTAAGAATAGGCAATTGAGTGTTGCTGAACAAAAAAGAGCTGACAAAGAATCCGCCCGAGGGCATTTTGGCCGGTCCTGTATCAGAAGACAATTTTTTTGAATGGGAAGCCTCTATAATGTAGGTGTACACTATGTATGATTCAGTTTGATCGTTATAATTCGATTCTTCTTTAATTGAGATCAGAGGACCAAATGGCACGGCGTATGAGGGAGGATTATTCACAGCTATATTAAAATTTCCCTCAGACTATCCTCTAAGCCCACCAAAAATGACCTTCACGACTGAAATGTGGCATCCAAATAGTGAGCTGTCTGGATCTCGAACTGAACTGAACTGATTCAGTATACCCAAATGGAGAAGTCTGCATTTCAATTTTACACCCTCCTGGAGACGATCCCATGCACTATGAAAATGCATCAGGTATGTTTAATCTCCATTTTGTTGCAACTCTCACACAATAATGAAAAGATTTCCAACTTATTTTAGTGGTTTTTCCACAAAAGGTCAGAAAGTTTGTGGCAAGGCCACATTCTGAATATCTTTGCAATCTAAAAAAGATGTGGCTTTGTTGTAAATAAATCTGTTCCATCACGACGATCAATGTGATTAATCTTCGATAGAGCGATGGTCGCCCGTCCAAAGTGTAGAAAAAATATTGTTGTCAGTTGTAAGCATGATTGCGGAACCAAATGATGAATCTCCTGCCAACATCGAAGCTGCTGTGAGTTATTTTCGTGACGTCATTTTGAATCATGGGTTAATGATTTTATAGAAGGTGTGGAGAAGCGACAAAAAAACTTATGATAATATTGTCAAGAAAACCGTTCAAAAGACACTTGGTTTTTGAGAAATAAACTTTTTTTGCCAGTTTTATGTGCATCAAATTTTATTTAGAATACGGATCTAGAAGCACATGATGATGAACAATATCGCCGAGAAAAGAGGCTTGGCAAATGAGGCAATGCTCTTCGTATTTTGAGACGCAGTCGGTGCAAAAATGATCTGCCCAGGAAGTGAGCTGATGGGTCCGGTCAAACCTGTCCTCTAATCAGCATCATGTTGATGTCAACATAACGTTATCTCACCAATGTTCTCCTCATAAATTGCGGGGTACAATAAGGGTTGGTTTTCGGGGTGGTTCTGTCCTGATATCGCGCCCTCTGTGTTGATTGGACAATCGCTTGGGCTGATGCAAGTACGATGAGCCAAGCCCAATGCGGTCAAGTTTGTCCAGCCGTTGATAAAATCACCGTGAAAGCTGTAACCGGTGTTGTCTCCGTTAGATAAATAGAAGTTTCCCAAGTCTGTGATGGAGGAAGTGTCAAAGAAGAATTCGAAAAAAATCGAGATGAGGGCAATGGGATGGGAGGGAGGACAGGTTCCTCCATCGAAATCGGCAGCAGGATAGGCCATCTAAAGAAGGATGAGAGAATGTTGACGATTTTTAGCTCACGTGATCTTTGTGATTGGGTGTATCAATGTTGACACCATCCCCTGTCGGCGGGTTAAAAATCATATGATTTATAAAATGGAAATACTCACAGCAGGAGGGGAAATACACCTCTGCTCGAATGAATTGGTGACAGACTTCAGTGGGGAAGCCGTAGTACTCCTTTGAATAATTCTCGCTCATGCACATCATCCGAATGGCTCTGTTGGTAGGATCGCTCACGTTGAAGGTTCTAAAGTGGTGTTCATTTTTATTCAATTTATATCATTTTTAATTTTGCAGCACTCACCTCTTGGAAGGGTCGCCAGCCAACATTCTCAATCCTCGAGGGAAGGCCGCCGCGTAAGTTCCTTGGGGGCAGTACACCTGAGTGGGTGCGCTGGAGTTGTAATCACATGCCCGATTCTGATAGTAGATGGCCTATATTTAATCAGTCTCAAAAATCCAATATTTTTCACACCGTTCCAGACCAGGGGACGAGGCTATATGTTCCATTCTGATTCTTGTGATAAAGAGAAGGAACCCAGTAATTGCTGTGATCTAACTTCTTATCACACGTCGTACCGTTGGCTTTCTCTGCGAAATCTATCCCATTCATTGTTCTGTTGAATGCATTTCCTAACCTGTCAGCAGAAGTATAAATCATCATGTTTCAAAGACCACCTCCGACGATTGAATGGACGTGAGGTGCAGGTCGACCGGGAGTGACAATAGGATCAGACCTCTGCACACTGAGAGCATTGCAGTTCACCACAAATGTGTCTCCTGCGTAGGCAGTCGGGACAAGCAGAATAATAAAAAGAGGATAGAAGGGCGGCATCTGGTATTGTGAGGAAATGAAGCAGCTCTTACCGAATAAATTGCGCTCTTCGCGCTCATCTCTTGTCAAATTCTCCATGAGGAAGTAATTCCCCACGGAACCCCTGCTGCCAAGCAACGCTGGCCATACTCCTGCGGTAATAGTTGAGTGGGCATTTTGTTGTGTTCAGATATGTATGTTGTTTGGCAAAAATTCCACCACTGCAGGGATAGTATTAGTGTAAAAAGTTTGGAGTTCTAATATGCAACAATTCAAAGTTTTGGCTCATTATTATTTTTGGTGGCTCTTCAGGAAACAATTATGAAAATAAAAAACAAGTGGATATGATATGAAAATTATATTGCTGATATAAAAAAACAAAACTGTATATATTTAATAAATTGAACTTACAAGTTTATTGTTTCTTCTTAGTGGTCTTCTTGGCCTTTAAAGCAAGGGTTGCTTCATCATCACTGGTCAACTTAGCTTTTCTTTTGCTACTCTTTGCCTTAGGTGCAGCTGCAGACTTAAAGGTCTTTGTTGCAACTGTCAGGCATTGACAATTAATATAATTTATTCACAAGTCATTTCAATGTTTTATTTTAATCAACATTGTTGTTTATTTATTAAAGTTTGCAAAGTTACATGTGTGTGTTTTATAATGTGCAACATGGAAATTAGAAAGATTCACATGTTCATGGATCAGTATTAGAAGTGTATTATACTTACACAAAAAAGAATGGAAATAAGAAACCATAAACAGAGAGAAAGATAACTCAAAGACATGTCCTCTTTTGGGACGTTGCGCTTCAAGTGCTTTATTACTCAACCATAACAGCCGTTCCATGAACACTTGAATCTTTCTAATTTCTGTGTTACATATTGTAAATGCATGCGTAACTTTGCAAACTTTAATAAATAAA
>MZNV01002752.1:0-14903 GCA_002081555.1 Protostelium mycophagum | reverse complement strand
TGTTCAAGTTGAAAATGTCGGAACATTCTGACACCTGTCGTGTCTCTCTACAACCATGTTCAAGTTGAAAATGTTGGAACATTCTGAGAATGTTTGGGACGAGATTGGCAGACAGGAAGATTTTGTGTTATAAACTATAGGACTTTTTCATCCCGAAAATTCTGTGGAACATTCTGACACCTGTCATATCCTTCTACAATCATGTTCAAGTTGAATACATCAGAACATTCTGAGAATATTTGGGACGAGATCGGCAGACAGGGAGGTTTTGGATGTTATAGACTACTCGAAATCTTTGGACGTGGTCCATGGTCCCGTGGTCTTGGCTCGTTGTAGAGACACATGAGCTTGTTTATAGAAACACTCGAATTTTTTGGGCGTGGTCCCGTGGTCTCGGCTCGTTGTAGAGACATATATGTTTTTTCAATAGAACACTCAAATTTTTTGGACGTGGTCCCGTGGTCTCGTGGTCTTGGCTCATATTAGCGGCAAGGTGGCTTTAGACACGGCAGAGCTCCAATCTCAATAGATTCATTCTACACTCGGCACCCGGCTCAGTGTAGAGACACATGAGCTTGTTTATAGAAACACTCGAATTTTTTGGGCGTGGTCCCGTGGTCTTGGCTCGTTGTAGAGACACATGAGCTTCTATATAGAAACACTCAAATTTTTTGGACGTGGTCCCGTGGTCTCGTGGTCTTGGCTCATATTAGCGGCAAGGTGGCTTTAGACACGGCAGAGCTCCAATCTCAATAGATTCATTCTACACTCGGCACAACGAGCTTGGAGGTGGATTTATTCGGAAAAACTCCCATGAATCATCGCACGTGCCCCCTCCACAGAAAGATTACTCTGATCTTTCCAAGACCAGATTCGGACACTCGACTTCTGTTCTCTACAGTTTCACATGGCTTTGAAAAATATTGAGAAATTCTGATTTTAGGCAGTATGATGGTCTTGTCGTCGACGTGAGGGCGGGTGTTTTTGTTGACAACAAGGTGGAGGCCCTTGCCTTCAAAGAGACTGACGATGTGATGAGCGCCACGTCGTTCTGAGGAGTGCCATACAGCATGAATGGTCTGTTCTTGCTGTAGAAACACGTATGCTTTTTTCAATAGAGACACTCGAATTTTTTTGGACGTGGTCTTGCGCAGTCTGCTCGTTGTAGAGATGCATGAGCTTCTTTATAGTAACACTCGAATTTTTTGGACGTGGTCCCGTGGTCTCATGGTTCCGGCTTGTATTAGCGGCAAGGTGGCTTTAGACACGGCAAGGTGTTTCTCGGTCTTTGTGGCGCGGACTGCCTTCCAAAAGAAATGTGTGTCATTGTAGATGCATGACCTCTTTTGTTTTCTTCCCAATCTGGCAGTGTGAGACGAAAAGACCATACATCTTCCAAAAGATATCAGGATTTGGTCGTTCGAGCTCCAATCTCAACAGATTCATTCTACACTCAGCACATCCAGTTGGAGGTGGATTTATTCAGAAACACTTGCATGAATCGTTGCACGTACCCCTCCACAGAGAGATTAATCTGATCTTTCCAAGACCAGATTCAGACACTCGACTTCCGCCGAGTGAAAAATCTCGTGGTAGATGTGTCCAGCAGAGGGGACGAGCAAGAAGTATACTCGAGACTACAACGCCTTTGGATGATTGTATTTTTTCTCTGAGTTAGTTGGCCCTTGGGCTGGCTACGCGAACTGCGATTTGCGGAATTCAGTCGCAAACTGTTGAGGGCAAAGGGGAACGAGATGAGGGTCTCGCTTTCTCTGGTCTGCCAGTCGTAGAGCTGGGAGGAGGGATTATACCACAAGACTGGCGTTTTCCACGATCAGATGTCAGATATTAGCGGAAAAGCGGTCGTCTGCGGGAAAAAAAGTACTTTTTCTCTGAAAGTTCTGATTCAGCTGAGGTTGAACTTCAGCTAAACTGCAAAACGCAATTCGCAGAATTCAGCTGCAATGTCTCGCTTTCTCTGGTCCGCTACTCGTAGGGCTGAAGAGAGAGATAGCATTGCCAGACTTGTGTTTCCCTGGCTTGGATGCTGGAATTTAGCTGAAGAGCTGCGTGGCCCACATGCAGAAAGAACTGACCCAAAACAGCTATTTATCTCATCTCTGCCCTTTGTTTCAGGTACACCTGAACCAGCTCGTCCACCACTCAACGCCGTATATGGTTCACAGATGCAAACGGGCTATTTTATGTCCCTCTGAGAGAAGACTGCAGAGAATGTCTACAAACGCGCACATATGGTGAACGAGATGAGGGTCTCATTGCTGTAGTCCGCCACTCGTAGGTCTGAAGACCAATGTAACACCACCAGACTGGGGTTTGCTTCACTCAGATGTTGGATTTTAGCGGAAAAGATGTGGCCCTCATGCAGAAAAAACCGAAAATGAACGAGGACACACCAGCAGAGATACGGAGTCTCTGACCTGGCCACTCCATAGAGATACAGTCCTAATACGACCGCTGTGGTCCGCCACTTGTGGAGCTGAAAAGACAGATGGCACTGCCAGAATAGCATTTCCCTGGCTCGGATGCTGGAATTTAGCCTAAAAGGGAAGAGCTGCGTGGGTTAATCTCTGTCAAAACGTTACAGAAATCCTTACATAAGTGCACCTCATCTACAACGATCCAGATACACTTTTCTCTAATAGTATACACACAGACGAAACGTGAATGGCAAAAGTGTATCCGTACGTAAGTACACCACGTCTACAACGGACACATCAGAGGTCCATGAACGAGCCCAAACAGTACGTATCACTCTTGACACCGCTTGAGAGAAATCCACATCCGTTCTTTATTTAATTGCAATAACGCGCCTTCGCACTATCTCCTCCACCGCAGGTCTGTGATGTTGCAATTGTGAAGACCACTTGTTTGCTAATCTCTTGCACATGACCACGGCATTCTCCTTTGTCATTGGTCGATTTTGATCTAGAGCGACTAAAGTCAAATTCTCCTTATTCGTATCTCCAGTCACGAAGCATCTATATCCGTATCTCTGAAACACCAACATGTAGTCGTCGGCGGTCCATTGGTTGATAGGTGTGTGTCGGGCACGCATCTTGTTCTTCAAGAGGATCAGCTCCCTCCTTGGCCATGACAAGGAGGTGTACCACTTCATGTGGGACAAACTTATGCAGTCGTTACATAGACGTCTCTTTGCAGACAGAGAGTAGGTCGGGTATTCGCGTCTACACCTGACGCAGGGTGATTTTTCTGGGAGATCACTGATGTCCATGTTGAACGTCACTTGTGAGTTGAGTTTCTGTGAAATGTTATATACTATCTCCAGATGGTTATTATATTCGGGATAGATTATCTAAATCAACTTGCTATATATGTACACGCGTGTGCATGACATAATCTAAACCACAGTCAATGAAGAACAAGGCAGCAGCAGAATCAGCAGCAGACAAATTCTGGGGAGAGGATAAAGAGAAGCCAGTCAACTGGGAAGGGGTCGTGGGTAATAAGATCTATCATCACCAAATAGATGCCTTCACAGCCCAGGACTTGATGAACGACCCGAGGATTTCTACATTCAGTAGACAGTTTGGGGATACAATGGCAATGCAATATTTTCTGTCCACCTGGGAAGACATGCTACGGCTCACCAAACAGAGATCTGCCAACGATAGGTATTGCTATAAGTGGTCTTTTGTGCCTCGTCAAAACGTGCTCTCCGGTGCAGATTTCTACGAGATCATACAAGGACCCGCCATACTTGTCATTGACCTGGAATACAAAGCGAAGGAGCAGAAGTTTGCCACTCTCCTGGATGGTGTGCAGACCGACCAAATGGAAGCTTCCAGGCGCTTCACCGACCTGTTCTTTCAGGAAACATATGGCAAGACGATCCTCAGAAAGGAGTACGATTCTACGGACGAGAAGCAGAAGTATTCCCAGCATTGGATCTGTAAGGACATTATATTAGAGAGTCACAAGCATGCCGGTGGAGAATTGATCAAAAAACTCCAAGAGTTCTATGACAAGTCAGTCAAATCCATCGATCCCACCGTCAGGACGCTATGCGAGCTCGTTTGTGTATCTGATAAGAAGTTCGTATGGGACCCCCTCATCTACTCGCATAATAGACCCATGAGACTCATGGGGTCCGCCAAACATCCAAAATGGGGAAAGAAATCACGTCCCCTGTGCCCGGTCATTGACGGCCAGAAGATAGAGATTTTCGGTCAGCCTTTTTCTGTACAGCAGGAAGAAGCCTTCATGAGCTCTCGATGTAGTCTTACGACGGAGGAACTGCTGTGAGAGAGGATGAGAGAGGGTGTCATTTTCGTGCCAAATCCTGATGTTCCAAGCTACAAGTCGGCCACACAGAAGATTCAACAGAATCCGGAACTATCCACGCAGATGGCTCAGATCGATATTCCAAAGCGTCTGTTGGACCATCTGGAGAGAACTGTCAGAGACCAAAATCATGGTGGAGGTGGCAAGATGACAATCAAGGAGGAGTACGGTGGTTACACTGTCAGATGGCCCAAAGGGTCCGTCTGTTACTGGGGAGAGACACACTCGGGTAACCACTGTCATCAATGGATTCCTCTCGATCTCTCGTGTTACTTTGAGAAGTGCCACAACACAACGAGATGTAAAGGAAAATCTCAGCGTCTGTATTTCCCCGGAGAATTGACCAGAGAACCACCAGATATCAACCACGGAATCCCCACTTCAGAATACCCTTATCTTGAGGAAGTCAGTGTCCCATTTGTGAAATATCGGAAACGGTCCAAGAAGATCAACATCATCAAGAGCCACTGTGGATTGGGAAAGAGTACATACATGTGCAAAGCAATAGAGCAACAATTGAGAAAAGATCGCAACTCCCGAATACTGGTCCTCTCTGCAAGAATCAATCTGGCCGACCAATTACATCTCAATATCAATAAGCATCTGCAATCTCTTCACAAGAAAGAACCCACCTTTGGATGGGATCGGTTGGCCTTCAGACATTATCAGGAGAGAGAATCAGGGGAATCACTGTCAGACATACCCAGGCAGATCATATGATCTTGTCATAGTGGACGAGTTTGTCACCGTGCTGAACCACTTCGAGTCGAAAACGATGCGAGAGAAGAGGGCTGGATACAACAAGCTCCGCGCGTTACTGAAAGATCAGACGGTCACCGCGCTACTTCTGGACGCGGATTGGAACCATCAAGCTGACGAATTGGTGAGATCGTGCAGGGCTGTAGAAGACTTATGTGGTATTCACAACCGGTACAGAGGCTACCCTGAGATAGACGGATACTCCCATTTTGTAGACAAGAAAGGCATAATCTTGTATGGTAGCGAATCCAAGCACTACAACAAGCTCCTCGTGATATTGAACGACAGAAATGACGATGGATCCATCAAGCCCTGTATACTCTTTTTCAACGAGAAGGCAAGGATGAAGAACTACGCAGACATGTTGCAAAAAGCCTTACCCAATATAAAGATCAAGTGCTACTCGTCAGAGGAACCTCTGGATAAGTATCAGCATTGTGAGAAACAGTGGACGCAGTTCGACGTTGTAATGTGCTCTCCTCACGTCACAGTTGGCACTGACTTCTCCTTGAAATACTTCTATGCCGTCTTTGGATACGCCACCAAGTCTACCATCACCCCAAGAGAATTCTATCAACAACTGGCCAGGGCTCGACATACTCAAGACAGGTACATGCACGTATTCATTGCCAGTAGCCCGGCCAAGTCTCCGCTGAAGACGTCCATCTCCAGTATCATGATGGACAAGATCAAAAAGATCCGAGCTCCGGAGAAATGCACTCTACAAGAGATTGAGACAAAAATAGTGAGGGATCAAGGGAGATACTGTCAGATCCCTGATCCATCAGCATACACTCACTTCCGAGCACTCAACACAAGAGAAGTGCGCCTCGCCTATAACGATTAGAAGACCGAATTTCTCAGATTCATGTCCCAGAAGGGTGTTGCAGTCGTGTATTCCAAGCAGACCACGGAGCAGAGCAGGCAAGAATTGAAAGCAAAACACAGAGAGAAGAAACGAGAAGTCGTGAGAGAGAGGGAAGATCAGTATATGTCTGAATTAAAGTCCACGTCTGTCTGTCCGGAAGATGTCTAAGAGATCAAAGACAAGAAGAGAGGTCGTGAATCGATCACGCCCAAAGAGCAGATGATATTGGACAAGGCAGATCTCACCAATATGCTGGGCACCAATGAGATTTCCAAGGCAGCAGTCAAGAAATCGAAAAAAACTCAAGGTCTACATCCAGAACAATGTGATGATGGACATCTTATTTGAGGATTCCAGAGACAAGGCGTTCCTCAAGAATGAATCAGAATCAAAGGAGGGCAGGGATCTCTTGGATATGAGCAATCCTCATTACAGAAAGCTCTACCTGCAGAACCTCATGGATCTCACGGGACTGAAGAGTCTGGACGACAAGAGTGAGATGGAGTATGACGTGATTGCCAAGAAAATAGACACAAAATCTGGCAGAGAGTTTTTATCCAGGCACATGCCAGAGATGTCCGTAGAGAGGCCTTCAAAGAAGTGTAAAAAGGATGCTGTCAAGACCGAAAAGAAAAACGATCCAGTGGTACATTTCATGAAGTTCTTTCGTAGCCAGATCAAGAGTCACTTGGGTCTGATGATGAAGACCATCAGGCCTCAAGCGAAAAATCTAGAAGGAAGGTCCACGAAGCATCGATGGATTTTGGATAACGAGGCCAACCAATACATTTGAGACGCAGCGCAGAAGCATAATATTTAAGAACTTTCACGCAAATTGAGTATTCTTCGGAGGTATCCAGATTCACCGTCGCAGGTGTGAATAGAATAAATTGGCAAAAAGAGTACTCTTCTGTTCTATTGCCATGATCCCATTAGAATTGCACTAAAGTGCAATTCAAGTTCTTTATCATCTATAACAATTCTATGTTTTCTCATGACACGTGTTTCTAGCACGTGCAAAGTGCATCTCAGATACACCAAAAGACGTCTTAATTGTGATCTGAAGAGATATTCACATGAAAACACTCTGCGTTTGAAAAGAAACACAGATGCTTGAATTGCACTTTAGTGCAATTCTATTGCTGTTGATGACACTTACTTCCAGATACACTTCTCTCAAATAACAACAGAAAGGACACGATTGACATGCGGCAAATATGTATCTGGCTCGTTGTAGATGGAGTGCACTTACATACGGATACACTTTTGTCTAATAGTATACACACACGAAGACGTGAGCTAGCAAATGTGTATCTGGCTCGTTGTAGATGGAGTGCACTGACGTACAGATACACTTTTTCCATCTCATGTCTGTATTGTTTCTGTGTATTATTAGACAAAAGTGTATCCGTACGTAAGTGTTCTTCATCTGCAACGTTTTCGTTACAGTCCATCTACAACGGAGACATCTTCACATGAAAAGACCTCTTTTTCTCAGTGAGCAATTATGAATCGATTGATGAAAGGCTGATCACGATTGAGGGAGTTTTTCTATGAGAAATAAAGAACAAGACAGGCGAATTATGTCTTTTATATGAAGGATAACAGGAGCAGTGTCATCGATAAGAGAGGAAGAAAGTGATCTGCCTCGTTGATCTGGGGCACTATGACGGTCTCTGTTGATGTATGGGATGCGCTCTGGGTTGTTGACGTGAGGACAGGTGTTTTTGTCGACAACACGATGGGGGCACTTGTCTTTGAAGAGACTGATGATGCGATGAGCGTCACGTTGTTTTGAGGGGTGCCGTATAGAGTGAAAATATCTGATTGCAATGAAATTCCAAAGGTCTTACTATCTCCGTATGGTATGGGGGCAATGATTGTTTTTCCAACACTCCCTGTATGTCATAAATACAGTATTCTGGTAAGAAAGAAGAGACTCACAGTTGGTGTAGGAATAGAGATTAGAATTACGTAAACAGATTGGATTTGATGTGTTGAGGCTCTGGAGTGGGTCTGCTGATGTTAAGTATACGCCACAAGTGCAGAGAGAGATGCGCGGTCGGATCCAATTCTAAATAGAAAATTGCTCAGGATGGTAGAGTTGGTGGGGACACGGTGGTTGGGTGTATCCCAGCGTAAGATGGTCAAGGAGCTGTCATAACTCTGTCCCGAGCAGGTGATGTTGACGTAAAAAGTGGGGGAGAGGAAGAGTTGGTTGACGACCGTACTTCCACATACGATATTGGTAGTTTCTCCCCATAGAATGGGTAGGGCAAGCGATGTTCTGGTAAAATAATATTTCATGGGTTGGAGCACTTGGTTTGTGACCTGTATGGGGCCGTTTCTTGCATATTCAAACAGGGCTGTCGAGCCCATCCACGTCGGTGCCGTCACATTCCCTCCCAGTACAAAGAGGTCAGCTCCCTGCCGAGGGACTCCAGAAATATTACACAAAAGGTAGTCTGTATCGTGTGAGATGATGTTGTATGGACGATCCACTCACATGATGCGGAACCGCTCGAAGTAATGGAGAATGCGGCATCTGTGGCGGTGAGAAAAGACCACGAACCCACGTCCACGACTGTGGCAAGACCGAAACTGAGAGTGAAATTAGAGCCATCCATGCTTTTGGCTTTAGAAACGGTGCATTGGGTGCTTTCAGGAAGAAGAAAACTGCCTCCAGCATTCAATGAGGCCGTTAACTCGAGATTAAGAAGAGCTTGAGCGTTTACTGTGAAGATCAATATCACGGCCAGAAGCACGTGGATGACAAGACGCATGTTCTTCTTTCCTGGAGACGCAAGAAATGAGGGCTTGATGAGACATCTTCCTCATGATGTCTCTGCACCTTACGATCAGAGGTCCGCATGACATCATCATCACGTGATCATCAGCCCGATTTCTGGGAATCCGTCCCACGTTTCATTATCTCCAGACAAGGCAATACAAACATGAGCGAGAAGTGTATCACAGAGAAGTTCAAAGATATGACTGAAGACGAGATACAGGTGAGCCATTATTTCAAGGGAAAAGCACTACTGAGATGCTCATGCAGTTTTACCTGACTATGCCAATGAGATATGTGCCGTGTTACAGGTGCGGAGAGCGACTTAAAGACGGTTATTGGGGTCCCTGCCTGCGATATTTCTGTGAAACCTGCATCTCAGAGTTGAGAGACAAGTACAGAGAGACGCTTTGGGAGAACTGCAAGTGCCAGGACTGTAGAGTGGGGATAATAATCCATCCAGAGAGCGAACCCTCTCCTTTCAAATTCAAAGAGGAAAATCTGGAAAGAATGGCAGAGATTGAACTTCCACCTGCAGATAAACACGACGTATAAACGGGCTTCATTTGATTTATTCTCAGAATATCATGACAGCAGAAATGACAACAAGCACACTGAGGGCCAGACTCGTGGCGGCCCCGGATAAGCTCTTTACGTAGCCCGGTAAACTCGCCGAATTCCCACAGATAAACGAGGTCGATGTACCGTAATTTGTCTTGGAGCAAGTGGACGTGGAGCATCTGCTTGTGTTTGTTACTGCCCCAGGTACCACAAGCATGCTGTAGACCTCGCCTTGGCACGATGAACCTAGAGAGATTTAGATGCATTGTCTGTTTTTCACTTGAATTACCCCCAAAAGTCACGGTGATGCCGTCTGATGATGAGCCGTTCCCAGTGTAGGGAAATGCGGCCGAACATGTGATCTTGGTGGATGCGGTCCCTTCCGAATTCATGACGCATTTTTCCAAAGTATTAGAGGCCTGTCAAGATGCCGTGCCTGTGCAGGACGACCCGTAATACGTAGAGGTTGCGACCGTACCGGAGCCACATTGGCTTGAGGACGACGTGCTGATCCCCAATGCAGCTGCACAGCGTAAGCCATAGAAACACGGGTTTCACAATGATACCCACATGATGTCTGGCATTTCCCGCTTGAGAAGACTGTGTAACTGAAGGCGGTTTTGTTACATGATATGGGGCCGTAGTTGGCGACCGTGATGAATTGGGCGTCCACTACGGTGGAGACCACCGCTGCCACGAGAAATATACCGGTATAGAGGTTCATGGCACGTGTTGCGGCTGCTGTTTTGGGAAAAATGAAAGTCTCATCAAGACATCTCACTCATGATGTCTTTTGGAGACACCTTAAGGACCTTTCTTTACGAAAATAGGAGCCGCTTGTCCAGATGGCTCTCTTTGTCCAAGTCCTTCTTTTAGACCGTTCTAGGATGCATAGAGAGTTTTTTGAGGCCAGACAAGCTGAAACTTGAGGAAGGTGGTGCCACATGACATCATCATGAGGTCATGCATGACCTCCGGTAAAAACTCCGATAAGGTGACACTTTAAGACCCGGTTTGGAGCTTTCTCTGTAAAAGAATATAAGGACATAAACACGAACCATGCCAGCACTACCTCTAAAGAGGGGGACATTCTCTCTCCAAAATGTACCGATAGTTCATCCAGTCGCTCCTCCTGAGAGATTTGCTTTCTACATCTTATGGGTCTGTGGTAGATGGGAGCTGGACGCAAAGAACCTCAACTATTATAGAGGATCAGAGAGGAAAATCAGTGAGATGCATTACAGAGTTGTGTGAGTCTTTTGGTGCTCGTTTTCTACCAACTAACTCTCATACAGGATCCGGAAGGACGAGAAGGCAGAATACCGCTGGTTTCCTAGAAGTAGTCTGTTAACCGTGCCTGGAATGGGCAAAAAGATCGAAGAATACGACAAAAAATACCCAAAGGATCGAGTGAAGAGCAGTTTATTCACCACCAGCCAGAGCCTAGACAATGTCATTTTCAGCTATGATGCCATTCCACCTGCTACAGCTGGAGAAGTGATTTGTCCGACTGTGTACTGCATAGAAAAATTGCCAGGTATGGGCATTGGACAAGTAATTTATGAGAAATCCGTGGACTCAAAAGATCAGACAAGAGATATGGAATAAAATCAATTGCTGTATTCCGTTTTTTCCCTCTTTATCTACACAAGCGTTGCCCTCCAATCATGAGTGTCATGATGGTCATCACATGAGAGTTGCTACTCGATAAACTGATAGTTATGAGCCCTCTTCCTCAGTCTACTCACTCCACTGTAAACCATGAATACTGGCCACGTGGACTATTCTACAATGAGCCCAGAAGAGCGGAAGATTTTACTTCAGAACAGACTACAGGAACGCATGTCACAACCAGTGTATAGAGGACCGTGGGCACCTCAGATGGATAGTGAAGACAGAGACGAAGAGTTATTGGGAGTAGATGAGGTGATAGACTTGGTTTCTGAAGAGAGTGGTGGAGATGAAGAGAGCTCATCTGCATCATCATCACATGAAAGAGGTGGAAGGACACGTACAGGTCGGATGAGAAGTGCCATGTTGGAGAGGATTTTGATCAATATGGACGAGGCAGAGGACGAGACGATAGACGCTGAGGACAAGAAGAGACTGGGTGAGCTTACCTTCTCTAAAGCGGGTCAGTTTAGAACAGCCGAGTTAGATTATGACCCTCTGAGTGACCCCGTTTTCAAGTGAGTATTCCTCTTAAAGACGTTTTCAAACGAGTCTATATAGACTTGTCTTTGCCGAGAAAACACGACAGAAGAAAGCACGTGGTCAAATGTCCAACCTACAAGATGAGGGAGGTCAGGATTCTCGACCGTCTCAGGGAGAACAGAAGCGTCGTCGTATGGAGGTTGGTCAATTCACTGTTAGGATGATTTTTGATACATACAGGCCATTGCCAAGAACGATGAGAATATTCGTAATGAAGCTGTCCCAACTGCAAGTCTGAAGAACGCATATGTTACGATGAATCAGTATTTACAACAAGCGGCCCTCCTTTGGCAGACAGTTCGGCCCAATGAAGATGGTTTCTCATGGAAGACGCTGTTAAATGTCGATTTCATTAAGATCTGGATCTACTTCTGGGACTCTAGAGCAGAGAAGGGGGAGATAACTTACTCAACACCCCAAAACAGAGTGAAAGGCATCGTAGAGGTTAGTACTTCACATCAAAAGAATCACGCTGAACGTGCTCAGGTCATACGGAGGATGATGGCGTACCTCCCTAAAGATGAAGATCAGGTCTTTTGGAATAACTCCATGGTAGTCTGCCACAAACTACTGAATGCTGCAAGAAGTGTCTCTCGAGGGACTGAAGCTGCAAATCGTTCTGCAACCGCGCATAAGACGAGTCTAGAGCAGAACAAGCAGTGGTTGTCCCAAAGGAACTTCCGTACCATGATCCACGAGGCCATGCAGATCATACGTCGTGTCACTAATTACCAAGCCAAAGAGGGACATATTGATCTCCCCGTTGCTCGACAAGTGCAGGATGCCTTGATAGTTCTCTTGTCACTGACAGCTGGGGGTATGTGCAAGATAACACCCTGGTAAGTGCTGACCATAAAAAGGTCAGCGAGCGCAATTTGTGCACCTCCTCCAGTATGACTCCCTGGACTACAAGCCGGCCAGTGGATGGTTCTTGAATATGCCTAGTGAAAAAGTGGTTTGGGTGTCTGGGAGTCGAGTTCCACTACCGGCCTTTATGGCAAATATCTGGGTGTGGTTTGTGAGATATGTACGTCCAATCTTGATGTCGCAAGAACAACGTGTGCTGACCATAAAAAGGTCAGCGAGCGCAATTTGTGCACCTCCTCCAGTATGACTCCCTGGACTACAAGCCGGCCAGTGGATGGTTCTTGAATATGCCTAGTGAAAAAGTGGTTTGGGTGTCTGGGAGTCGAGTTCCACTACCGGCCTTTATGGCAAATATCTGGGTGTGGTTTGTGAGATATGTACGTCCAATCTTGATGTCGCAAGAACAACGTGAAGCGTGGAATGAGCTTCAGAATTGCAACTGTGAGGATAAGGTGATGAGGTTACATTATGAACGCCGGGTCGATAAGCATCTGTTTTACAATACAAAAGGAAACGGTGCTGGTGAGTGAGATGGGAGAAGACATTTTAGGACTGATTGAGGTGTAGAACCGAAATGTGTTGAGAGATGCCTGGAAAACTTCATAAGACGAGTCTGGAGCAGAACAAGCAGTGGTTATCTCAAAGGTCCAGGATGCTGTGATTGTCCTATTGTCACTGACTGCTGGGGGTGAGTGAGATAACGCCCTGGTTAGTGCTGACCGCAAAAAGGTCAGCGAGCGCAATTTGTGCACCTACTCCGGTATGACTCCCTGGACTACAAGCCAGCCAGTGGATGGTTCTTGAATATGCCTAGTGAAAAAGTGGTTCGGGTGTCTGGGAGTCGAGTTCCATTACCAGCCTTCATGGCAAATATCTGGGTGTGGTTTGTGAGACACATACATCCCATCTTGATGTCTCAAGAACAACGTGAAGCATGGGACAAGCTTCAAAATTGCAACCGTGAGGATAAGGTGACCAGGTTACATCACAAACGCCAGGTTGACAAGCATCTGTTTTACGATACAAGAGGCAATGGTGCTGGTGAGTGAGACAGGAGAAGAAATTACAGGACTGATCTAGGTGTAGAACCCAAATGTGTTGAGAGATGCCTGGAAAACTTCATTTCCACGTATGTGACACATGCCAAGAATGCCACAAGTATGAGTATTAGAAGATGCATGGCGTCGTATGTCTTCTTGGGCTGGAAGACTTCAGGAGAGAAGCTCATCAATATTGGTGATTACTGCAAACTCATCAACACGTCTGAGAAGATGTTCATGGACCACTATAATCGTGAAAGTGGCACGGAGAAAATGAGGTGGGTGGGTGTATTTCCCATGAAAGAAATCTGATCTTCACAGGGAGACTCAAGAAGAGCTTGCTCACGCTCTATTTCCAAAGACTCATGACAATACTGTGGCTGACATCTTGGGATTCCTCAAGGTAATTATAGACCAGTTTCCCGACACACTGACCACATGTAGGTGATAAACAAGGATGAGATACAGGACATTCTACATCCTAGACATTCTATAGAGCCAGAAGAGGAGAAAGAAGAGTATACCTTGGCTAATTTAGAGGAATGTCCCACCCAGAATGCCACAAGTATGAGTATTAGAAGATGCATGGCGTCGTATGTCTTCTTGGGCTGGAAGACTTCAGGAGAGAAGCTCATCAATATTGGTGATTACTGCAAACTCATCAACACCTCTGAGAAGATGTTCATGGACCATTACAATCGCGAGAGTGGCACAGAGAAGATGAGGTGGGTGCATCTCCCATGGAAGAGGTCTGATCTTCACAGAGAGACTCAAGAAGAGCTAGCTCACGCTCTATTTCCAGAGACTCATGATGATACAGTGGCTGATGTCCTGGGATTTCTCAAGGTAATTATGCACCACTTTCTGCTGTGTGTGACCACATGTAGGTGATAAACAAGGATGAGATACAGGACATTCTACATCCTAGACATTCTATAGAGCCAGAAGAGGAGAAAGAAGAGTATACCTTGGCTAATTTAGAGGAATGTCCCACCCAGAGAGACTGGATCCTCAAGTATCCCTCACCTAACAAGACATATAATTATAGTAGAAAGTGAGAATCTCTATAAAAAGACGTGTATTTGGTTTCATCTACAACTCTCCCCTTGTGAACCCTAAACTCTTGTCCTGTTCTTGTAACTGGAAAGAGTCTAAAAATAGCGTTTCTCAAACGTATGGACCCTAGTAAGTATATATTTAACTTAAAGTTTTAAGTTAAATATTTTAGTTTGTGAAGCCAGTTGGGGTTATGGTCAAATTGAGGATGTGAATGTGGATCCTGAGGGAGATGCAGGAACTCCTTCCACTTATCAGGCAAAGTATGCCTAAATACCTCCTTGCTATGGTGCTAAATTTAAGTTAAAAGTTGTATATTTAGGAAAAGGAACCAAACTGCATAAAGGAGAAGTCTTCAGTGAGGAGGACAATGAGTACAACAGTGAGGACATTTCTGATGCAGAACAGGGCAAGGTCACTCAGACTG
>MZNV01002750.1:0-10118 GCA_002081555.1 Protostelium mycophagum | reverse complement strand
ATTTTAAGGTTGGAGAATGATCCTTTGACAGTTACATGAATTGCTCGTTCTAAGGTGTCTTCTATGATGAGGCTATTTATCAGGTCAGTTTTGTACACAACCCCAATGCTGGCCGCTTTCGAATCGTTGTGTGGTGGGAATAATGTAGCTTTTATGGGTCCGTCCTGTGGTGTGTTGTACATATTTAAATTTTTGAAATTTTGGGCGGTGGCTCCAGTGTGGATCACAAATAAAATATCCAGGTTATGTTTTTCAAACAATTTCATAATTTGAGAGGATTTTACTTTCCATCCACTGTTCAAATTTATTGAGCCAATTTCAAGGGGGGAAAAGGAATTCATATTATTATTATTCATATTTATGATCAATTTTGGGGAGGTTGTCAGGGCAATGGGCGGAATAGCTCTGGACAATCAAAGGGATTGTGATGTTGTTGTATCTGAAATCGTTGACAATTGGGCTTCTGCCGTGTTCTATAAATGTGATATGGGTGTTTTCATGAGGATTTTACTTTCCATCCACTGTTCAAATTTATTGAGCCAATTTTAAGGGGGGAAGAGAAATTTATATTATTATTCATATTTATGATTAATTTTTTTTATGGGTCTGTCCTGTGATGTGTTGTATATATTTAAATTTTTGAAATTTTGGGCGGTGGCTCCAATGTGGATCACAAATAAAATATCCAGGTTATATTTTTCAAACGATTTCATAATTTGAGAGGATTTTACTTTCCATCCACTGTTCAAATTTATTGAGCCAATTTCAAGGGGGGAAGAGAAATTTATATTATTATTCATATTTATGATTAATTTTGGGGAGGTTGTCAGGGTGATGGGCGCCATAGCTCTGAACAATCAAATGGATCGCAATGTTGTTGTATCTGAATTCGTTGACGATTGGGTTTCCGCCATGTTCTATAATTGCAACGTGGGTGTTTTCATCATCATGAGGAACAGAGGATTATGATGACAACGATAATGAAGAAGTTTTCTCCTCTTCTTCTTCGTCTTTTACGTCGTACATTTGGCAGGGGATGAGGTAGTTCATGTTTCATGACATTATAAAATGAGATAGAAAGGATGCAGGGATCATTATGTTTCGTTTTGATCTCTTTATGTTGGTTGTATCGTTTATAGACTTCTCTGTATTTGACACGGGTAAAAAGGGTGGCAAGCAGCATGAAGCAACCATTGTAGGTGCAGAAGGGCGAGGTTGGTGTCATGACTGACCACCACCATCTTAGTACATCATGATGAGCCTTGTGGTGTGCTATTTTGAGGCAGCGAAAAAAAAACGAACATAAATTCGTCAAAAAGCAAGCCAAATTGGGAAATACAACGAGCCTTGCACAATTCATCGGGACGTGGGCCAATCCTCAAATCATCTCACCACACTATTGGATTCACTTTCAGGGTTGACATCAAACGGACGTGGGATAATATCTTTCTGTGAGTGTTGTCGAATGAACGATCTTACTGAGCACCCGATGTTTCCCATCAAGATAATCAAAGTATTGACAGACGATCTAGGGATAGATGAGCCAGAATGTCGAGACAATCGACGATCTGAAGAAAGGTATTGTCTTTGCGTTAAGCCTCCACCAAAAATCATGATCACCATGAACCGTTCTGATCATGGACAGACCTCTTCCAGAGGCTTCAGAAACTGACTCCCTCGTATCTACACAGAGATTCGACAGCTTATCGTGACTCCGTTACGGTGAATGACATGGTCTCTATGGTGGATACATTTTCGACCGCACAGAAGATTAATGGAGGGAAAAAAGAGTTGGATTTCTCCAACTTGTTGAACGAGACACAAGGAACACAAGAGAGTTTTCCGTCAAAATATTACACCACAATGGATAGATACAATGCAGCTGTGACAGGGCTTCCTCAAGAAGGTGAATTTTTGTTTTCGTGTCGTTCTACAACGTTATTTTCAGGGCTTTTGGGGCTCCCTGCCGGAAGCAAATGGTCGACATTTTCTGTACATCTGAGAAGACTCCACGCACAAACATCTCGCACAATAGGTACCATCTCTGAATATATAAAAAAATGAAAATAAAAACTTACTCGTTGTAGAGACAGCAATTGCCAACCGTACAGAAGACTCCAATTTTTCAGTGCGGACATTACGAGAAGAAGGTTCAGAATTTTCCCGGCCAAAATAATCTGATTCGTTGTAGATATGAACATTTACGGCTTTGAGCCTCTACATGACTTGCTCGAAATTGTAAAATGCAACCATTGCCTCAAGACCATCAAGGCCACCCATTTTTCTAATCATCTACGTGGGTTGACAAAAATGTTTTTTAAAAATAAATTGACTGGTTGTAGAACAATGCTCGAGGGGAGTTTGTGATTCGGAGACCAATGGGGAATCCTCTAAAACCAAGAAGAAAATGGACCATATCCTTTTTGCTTTATTTTAAAGTTTCAGCGAAAAACCTTGATTCGATCTACAACGAGCCAAACAATCAGTCAAGATTCAAAAAATTGAGAGTGCAGCAGAGAAGGCGCGAAAACTCTTGGAATCTTCCAAACATCCCCCTCCACTAGAAAACGTGGCTCTACAACGAGCTAACTTGACAAGTTCAGATGCAAAAAGAAAGTCAAAAAATATTACAGAAGGGCCTCCACTTAAGCGCGAGAAAAAGGAGAAAAAGGAGAAGAAATCCAAGAAAAAAAAAATCGAGAATCTACAACCAACCACGTCGACAACCCCAGCCCTTGTGTCGACAAAGACCATCTCACACAACGCTCCTGTGACATCTCTCAGAGTACCCTCAGTAGTGGCAAATATGAAGGAGGAATTACTGGGCAAGAAAGATCCAGCTATCTACAACCAGCCACCTTCAAAAGTGCTGGAGGACATCAAATTCGATATTTTTACAAGTGAGCATGATTTTCTTGAATGTAGAAAAAATATTTAATTTAATAATTTTTTATTTTCAAAAACTCTATAAAAAATAAATAATTCATTTTTATTCGGATTAAATCGTTGTAGATATGAAAGAGAATATGGATGTTTACGTTCCTGGGTTTGGTGGGGACAGCGGATGTGTAGAATCAAACGAAGAAGTTTGGGGCGAATTAGAGAGCTTCAACAATTTTTTCAGCTTAGGTAAGCCCTTAGAAATGTGTCTGTTTTTGGTGTTTAGGTTGGGGTTTTAGTTTTGATGTCTGTAGATGACGGGAATCCGGGACTTCTGAGCTGACACATTCTGTAAAGACTATAAAGAATTGAGATGGGCAGTGATAGTGTCACACAACCTCTAAACATTTATTCGTTAACGATAGATTCTATTCCAAGTGAAATACCAGGAACAAAGTTTATGGTTTTATGCGGTCAGAAAGGACCAAGTGTTGGAGCCATCTGCTTTGCTGCTGGAGGGCTTCACGTGTCCGTCGCTCTGAACAGTGACAAATTTGTTGTTCACCGCAGAAATAGTAAAGGCTTGGCCGTTGGGGTTGATCACAAAGGTCTCCCAGCCACCTTGAAATCTCAGTGAATTTTTCCAGATCTAAAAATAGAAGATCTCACTTGCGTCGCCGCGGTTAGCAACCAAATTGTCGTTACCATTATTATCTGCAGAGAGGTATCTATTCGTCTTGGCAGACAAGATGGAGAAGCCTGTCAGATGTCAAGAGTGTCAAAAATGACAGGCTGACGTCATACCTCCTGTCACTGGCGAGACTTTGAAGACGGTAGCAGTGTCAGACAGGACGACCTCACCGTTGTCTTTGGTCTGCAGAAATCAAAATAAGTTTTGGCTGTCTACAATTACCGAGAGAAACTTTTTAGTAGAACTCTGTTGTATTTTGTAACTACCAGGGTTAAGAGGGGTGACAGGTCCAGGTTCCTGTCGACATTTTAACATCTTTTATCTCTCGTATTTTTTTCTGCGATATTGTGGCAAAGCACAACATCGCAGAAAAAAGCAAGTCTCAATACTTACAGGCTTGCCGGTCCACTTGGTGTTATCGCTGTAATTCCACAGCTGGTTGGCGGTGAGGTTGGCTGTCTTCTGTGCAGATACGAGCAGGTTACTGTCATAAGAAAGCCAAGATCCATCTTTCACTGACTTGAATGCGGTCAAGGCACCAGGCTGCAAATCTCAGTGAGTTGTAGAGGCAGATAAAAAAACCTGGGACACGGGGGACCACCAGTACCAGTCGTTCTTAAACACATCCTTCAGTGCTCCTTGCATGGAGTACACTTTTGTGTCCACCCAATGTACCTGAAATTTCTCAGAACTTTCGCTTCTACAACGAGACTTTTACATACCAAAAATCCTTTGGATAACAGATTTTGGAAAACAACGACATCTTTCTGGCCTGGAAGATCTCAGCGTTATAGATGGTAGAAGACAAAATACCAGGAACAGACAGGACACTCCAAACATTATCCAAGTCCAAATCTTTACGATTGATGGTAACCTGGAATTTTCAGTGAATTTTGGAAGAATTTTCTGGGGACTTTCTTGGAAAACTCCTCACAGCGTCCCAGGGCTCATTCCAGGGTGGGGTCAATATACCCTTGTTGGCGGAAGCAATAAAGGCTTTGTGTACGCCTGTCGACGCGTCCGTTGTAGCGGGCGAAGGGGTGGGACAGTTGGGGGCGTTACTTCCAATACCGGTGAAGTTGTTGCAGCCGGGAAGTTTCTTTATGGCCGTTGTCATACCTGTTTTCGTTTCAGTATCCATCTCATTTTTAGGATATCATGACGATGTCGCACCCAAGTCCTCGAACCAACCCATAGGCTTATCCATTGGACACTCAAGCCCAGCTCCTTGCTGGAAGGGTTTGAAGGTGTTACAGCAATCCACATTTCCACAGTTACAACTGCTGTCATGGAGAGCCTTGTGAAGGAACTGGATCACGTGAGAAATACAGAAGGTTGCGTCTACATCGATGTAGACTGACCTCTTCATCCCAACCAGAAACGAAATCAGCGTGCATTCCGTACCCGGTTTCATCGCTCTGGGCCAAGACAAAAGGCTGGAAATGTCAGTGAAGTTCCAAAATCACGATGACATACCCACTCGTGTACGCCATCACCATGGGGATAATCTCCGGTGTTGTAGAATGCCTCGAAAAATATACCTGAGAGAAATCAATTGTGTACATCTTTGCGTTGTAGATACATACCGGGGAGACGGTAGGGGTGTGTAGATGGACAATCTCCATGTGAAATATCTCCCAAGGGGTAGGCCATGTGGGAGTGGTGGTCAGGTACGTCCAAGTCTTTTCCGTTCCTGGAACGAGTCAGTCGAGTACATGACATGCTCCCTGATATCATACCAGCAGGTGGGGAAAAACATTTGTAGTCTGAGGGCGTTGCAGCCAATGGTCTTGTTGCGGTATCCAGGGAAACCTCCTTGCTCTGGTGCACCAGTGAATCCGTTTCCGGAGTAGCTGTGTTGACATCAGCACACGTATACATCGAACTGTGACAGACCATGAATAAGAGACAGAGGTGTGCCAAAAGTTTTTGGGGTCAAAGGATCTTCTTGATTGATCACCTGCAATCATCCTACATAATTCATTGTTGGATAAATGCAATGTCCGTAATTCTCTAAAAGGACTACACCCCACTGATCGAGCTGTAGATTCATACGTACCTGAATCCTTTGGGAAAAGGGATCCACCACTGAGGGTTACCTCCCCTTCTTGAGAGGTAATACACAGTAAGGCCCTCTCCTTTAACAATCTGTATTGTATCAAAAGGAGTGTTAAATTTGCTTTGCGCTTTAGGGGTGATGATTCTGAAAACATACGGTCAATTGCTTGGTGGTGGGATCGCGGTAGTAGAGCTCTGGATGCCAATAAGCGGACATGTCCTTCTTGGCAATGTTGCAAGACGTACATTTGCCATTCACCAGCTGGTTATAATAGTCAAGGTGAGATTGTGAGGGCGACGATACGGTAAAACCGGAACTACCAAAGACCTGGAATAAGTGTCAAATGAAGAATCTTGATGTGACTTAAAAGTGGACCTTGTGGACATGGCCAGAGTAGCCGCCAGGTGAAACGATGGGATCGGCTCTTCCCGTAAAGACTGGTCGAGTTTTGCATAACAGGCGCCAAAAAGGGCTGTAGTTGGGATCCGCAGGATACGTTAAATTCCAACGATCCGTCACAGGATCGCAAGATACAACTGTAAATGTTGAGCAAGATTAACTCCAGAGTATTTTTTGGCTCAATTGTGCGTTTTGCATCTCAGTCAATAAGAGGTGCTTCACCTGCCCAAAAGATGCAGAGAAGAGCAAAGAGGCTCGTGAACGTCTGCATGCCCTCGTCGAAATGAGCGCTCAAAAGTGCCCGTCAAAAATGTCAGTTTTGGAATCTGCCGGGAAGGTGTCCTACTTGGAAAAAATCACGTGGAACTTTTGGAATCGCGTTAAGCTACCGTCTCTTCACTTGATTCTGCTGAGCAGACCCGACTCAGAGTTGCTAGTCATTGTCATTCCTTTGCAGGAGACCCCTTAATTTCTGAAGGAGCTTTGGTTTTGTATATTAATAACCGAGATTTATTAATAGAGAGATTGAAATTTGGAGGGACTACATGTATGAACACCGGCTGGGATGGGAGCCCAGTGTGGAAACCGAAGGCATGAGGCACATACGAATAAATTTCGAGGATTTATTAATAACGCATTTTCTCAAATAAAAGTTAGCGAATAAAAATTCAAATTCAGCGAGATCTCAAAGAAAAACAAAATCAATCAAACATAATCACGACGATATGGTGTTGGCTTTTCTTGAGTTGGCCTCTAATTTGGTTTTATTCTTAATACCCCTGGTATCACTGCCAATATCCCTTCTCTTCAGTGTGGAGGTGTTTCTTCGGATATCTCTCATATTTGCCACTTTCCATTTGGCATGGGGAACAGCTCGTTTCATATCTTCTGAGAAACTGGTAAGAACTTTTGATCTCAGATCACGTATTACAAGCTTGAGGATCTGCTAAGGAAGGCGTAATCCTACGACAAAGAAGAAAGCCAAACACAAACATAATTAGACAGAGCTGCGAGTTAATTTTGATTCTCTTCTGAAGATCACAGTTCAATGTTGCCTGGATCATACAATTACCTCTCATGGTCGTTTGGTTTATCTTTGGTTGGTTGTATCTACCCTCTATAATCGGTTACTGGTACGGCGGTCTGCTCTCCTATGCGGGTATTTCATCATGACGTGGCGGTACGATTTGACTCATGTCTTCAGCGCCAGCACTACTGGTCGTTGAGGCAATTCAGATGGTGAGGATCTTTATGCACATCACTTACCGCTTGGTTTCCACAGCAGAGACTGATCCCACCAAAGAGAAGATCATAAATGTGAGTGTCCATTTGATCACTTTTGAAAATAATTCCATGATCAAAGGAATCCATCGCTGACATGCACTGATCACTATGTAGTTCACGTTGATGGCGGGGTCCCTCACCTGCTACTTCGCCTTCGCTTGGTTCGCTTTCCGCCTCTTTAATCATCCCAACTTACAAGTCGAAACTGCCACGTCAGTATTCCACTCATCGAAATTTCGCTGAAATTTCACAAACTTCTCCACGAAAATTGGAATATTCAGAACGCCAGAAAAATCGCTGAAAAGATTTTAGATTCTTGACGGCGATTGTCAGTACTTCTGTTGTGCTGACAATCACCGTGGTCTTCTTCGTGGAGGAAGGTTCACTCTCCGATACTGCCATGCTCTCCCTCTTCTTAATCTTCATAGCCAGAATGACCGTGCACACTTTTTCTGCACAGACATATGACGGCATGTTTGGCAGGTGATTATCAACTGTTTTTTAAACGTGATTTTTTGAGGCCTTTGCAACCACTAAAAAATGTAACAGCCAAAACAATAACACAAAGATTCATTTTTAAATATAGTTTCTGTACCAGATTTATTCGAGATAAACTCAAAAGAACCGAAAAAAACCTGAAAAAAACAGTCAAGTGAAATCAGGATGGAACATGTTGAATTATTACGCAAACACCGGAGCGGGCCAAATGAATATCAGCCAGCTCTTAACGCTGGATTTTCTGCTGGCAACGGTCTTCGCCTTAGCTACCGTATTGTCTTTCCCTTATTTCCACTTGGAGACGGAAGACCTCACTTTTCATTCTTCCTCGGTGAGTCGATCTACAACGTTGTAATCCGAGTTAAATTATTTTTTAAAAATTTTCAAATGTTTATTAAATATGTCAAAATGACATTTTTTGTGAATTACAGAAAATAAATTTCCGTGCACACCTCAACAAAACTCATACGAAGGTTACCAATTACATGAAGAGTTGACACTTCTAGATGGGATCAGAAGAGGATGAAGCCTTGACCCGAGGTTGGCAAAAGCACATGTTTGGCAGCTTGATGGTCATCTTCTATTCTCACGTGATCCTGTGCATCACCGGCCACATCTTACCCTCTGGACAAGGAATAAGGATGTTCCAAGCTGCTTTAAGTGTTGTGTATTATTGTTATAGGTTGTACAAGGCCACAAAGTCAGACGGCTTCAAAGAAGATTGAGATCATAAATGCCTCGTTGTAGAATTCTATTTTGTTTCACCTGGCAGTCTCTTCTCTTCTTTTACATAATGACAACTATGCTTGTCCAAGGCTTAATGCGGAAAACTGCAGTTTTGCGTGGTGATACCACTCCTAATATGTACTGTGATGCAAGCCAAGGGCCCTCAAGGACCAAAAAATAATTTCAAAGGTTTTGCTGTCCTCTTTGCCTTTTGTGTACTATCTCATAATATCATTATATCATCTAATTTCATTAAAACAGCAATAATGCCAATAATTAGGCCAAATAGAGCAATGATGCTCTTTTTAATCCCTGTCTGTTGAGATATAACTTAATATCAGCATATTCCTTACTCTAGGGCTTTGTCTTCTAGAATCTGCTTTTTATTTGCCTGATTGATACATTTGATTCTATCAAATGTGTGTTTGTGGTCTTTATCAGTGAGTTCATCTTGTTAAGAGTTGAAATGCCAACTTAAAGAAAAAGATGTTGGCTGATAAAAAATGCATTTTTGTTGACCTATTGAGGTTCTGGCAAGAGGAAGTCTGTCATCAATGATATTTTGTACATAAATTTTCCACTCGACTTCCCTGTCAGGCATTGATGACATAAAAGTATAGAGATCAAGCTGTGTGGCTCTTCCTAATTTCTGTGTTGTGCATTGTAAATGTACACGCATAACTTTGCAAACTTTAATAAATAAACAACAACATTGATTAAAATGTTGAAATATATATTTGAGGTTTCTCTATAACTAGAGATATGTCAACAGCTAATGAATTTTCTTAGAAAAACAACATTGCAGATGATCCCTGTCTAATTAACAAAGCAATTGCTTATATAATTGTCATTATCATCTCTATAATAATATAGAACACATATGGACTCATTTTAGAATAGACACAACCAATAGTAGTAGTGTCACTGGATCCCCACCTTGTAACAAGGCATCCAGCTATGTGTCAGGCATCAATGACATAAAAATACAAATAAATATAATTTATTTGCAAGTTCTTTCAACGTTTAATCATTGTTGTTTATTTAATGCAACAATTCAAATTTTTGATACATTATTAAGAAGCCAAATTATTGCATCCAAAACGCGTTTTTTTAAATTTTGATGGAAAATTGTAAATTTTGATGTAATAATAAAAATATAAAGAAACCCACTGTTGAAAATCAGATATTTATTAAGATCTATCAGATATGATAATTTTGATCTTTTTTTGATCAGCATCACTGACCCTGTGTTGTTGTGCCATACAAATAGTATCTGATGTTCCCAAATGAGTTCCATTTCTGGTATTTCTGGTGTCTGTTTCTTCACATAATTCTCTTTGTCTTCATCATAAAATAGCTTTTCAATCTTATATCCCTAATATATTAAGTAAGAAGATTACAAAATGAGAAGCCTACCTCATTTGGAGCCATTCTACATACAATTGTTAATTGGTTGTTGTTGTTGTCTAAATATGACATGTAGATCAGATGGTTGTTCTGTTCTACAGCATTGGTTCTAATTGCATATATTCTTGCAAATTATTCAGGGGCCAATATAATATTAGAACAACTGGAGCCTCC
>MZNV01002748.1:0-24824 GCA_002081555.1 Protostelium mycophagum | reverse complement strand
GATCTATAAATACAAATGTTTTTTGTATTTCACTCTAACACAATACAATACAATACATAGAAATAAGCAACTTTGTATTTTAAAAACATACAGATATAATATAATACAATACAATACAAGAAATATGCATGTTTTGATGGTCTTTACGGTGATGACACTGATGTTAATGTTGAAAATGAGTAAATTATAGTATTCAGAATAAGATATAGAAAGACATAGAAAAACAAGTAAATCTTCTTTTTTGTACACTTTACAAGCACTGGAAACACTAATATCTATAAGATCAATATGAATTTACTTTATGCAACATCACCATCTTACTAATATTTACTATTCTTACTATTTATCTAGCAAAATTACTATATTTACTATAATATTACCTAATTACAACATTCTACTATGACATAATGATAAGGAGTAAAGGAACAAGTACAGAACATTGAAGGAACAATGTCATATCTTTACTATGAATGATACTACAATATTAAAAATTGTTTTGTATGATGAAAGAGAGAATTCAGTATATAGGTTGCCAGTGAAAATGTGGTCTCAATATTATTTATGACTGAGATAAAAATAAAATACTAGCTAGTACAGAACATTTGTTCTGTTCCTTGATCTGTCCTTTTTTGCGCTTATGAATAGGATTAGCGCAATGTTGATGGCTCAAGCAACCTATTTGTAAGGTCAAAGAATCCAAAAATCAAAAAAAAAATCAAATTTGACCAACCATAGCAAAGTTATGACAAAGTCAAATAAAGTCAAAATGTTCTGTTTTACACTCTACACAATGGTGAAACTCTGTATACAATGATGTAATCATTCAACTCCCACAAAGCATTGTAGATAAAACATAGGATACAGAATACAAAGATCAGAGGCAAGAAATGTGATCTGAATAAAGAATCTGAGAACATCAAAGGACTGTTTGAAAAGGAGCGAATAAAGCTTTTGAAGTCGTTTTATTACAGCATCATCAACATGCATGATTGAGGAAGATGACGGCAACGTGAAGCAAGAAGGTGAACCAGAGGAGAACAGCGATGCTGTTGTCTTTGGGGTTAGCTCTGACTGCAACAGCGGCCATGGCGGGTTGTAGATTCTCGCGGAGTCCTGTGAAAGATGAGAAATCTCCCTGGTTTTTGGCGGGAAAAAATGGTGGGAAAATAACCTGAGACAAGAGAGAACATCCTGGAATTTCTGGCATTTTTCATCGCGTCAGAAACTCCTTGTGCCCACGCCCAGGGTGCGCTTGTTCCTGGAACAGTTTTAAAAACATACATCTACAACGAAGAAATTACCTTGAGGGTCAGAGTTGAAATACTCCCATCCCATAACACCCCCTGTACACTTTCAGACCCGCAATTCTCCATGAAATTTCCGAGAAAAACGTACCGAAGGCGTCGTTACCGTTACCGTTGTATTGCTTTGCGAGCGCCGCGGCGGTATTCTTAAAAGTGTTGTAGTTGATCTGTCCGGTAGTCTCCACACCTGTCAAAAATCATCATGAGATCTCCACGAATTCTCCACGAAATTTCGCCGACCTGCCACGATCTGCCAGGGTCCGAAACTGTTGCTGCTCTTGCCGTACTGAATGATCTTGTTGTAATCGTCGGGGCTAGACATGCCGTAGGTGGTGTTGTAGAACTGCACATTGAACCAATCGATCTTTGTGGTGTTGGACTGTTTAGACAATCTGTACATCTGGGGATAGTTGATCTTGCTGAATGTAGATCCTGTCCCTGTAATTTCTCAGAAAAATTGGGCGGGAAATTTTCGGTAGGGATGGGGAAAATGTCTTGATGGAATGTAAAAAATAAATGAGATCACCATCAGCTCTGGTCAGATCAGCCGCCATAGGCGCGAAGGTAACGTAGAAGTTGGAGGGAAACTGTTGGCGGAAACGAGAGATCAAGTTGAGAGTGTTGGTGTTATCGCAGGCTCCATCTTGTGGCTCGATGTCTAAATCGATACCTTGGAGCTTCTTGTCGCGTAAGAACTTACAGACGAGTTGGAAGTACTTGTCTCTGTTGGGATCGAACTCCATCATAGCAATACCTAACAGGGATCAGCGATCATATGTACGACACGGTGTCATTTTTGAGTCTTCGCCGAACATATGTTTGAAGGAAAGGATCGAAAACATTTCTAAACATGAGAGCTTCTCTTTACCTCCTCCGGCCCAACCACCTATCATAGCCATAGCCACACCTCCATACTTCTGGAATTCAGCCACCTGTCTCCACATCTCGTCGAATCGCGGATCATTATAAGGTTGGTCATTGAGGTAGAGTTTATCAAAATCATTTGCATGGATGTGAAGTGTGCAGATATACATATGAGTTCCGCCAGACTTCAAAAATGGCATGATTTGGGTTGTCTGTCCATTTTGAAGGACGGTTTGGTTATAAGTGACTACACGAGGAGAGGGCATGCTTCTGGCGGCGGGGAAGAACTGTCTGCATGCTCGCCAGATGTCGATCTGTGCCACGGTTTTTTACCGTAATAATACGCGTGAAGCTAACGAACCGAATTTTGTTTGGACTTTTTTCGCACACGAAACTTCGAGTCCTTTTGCCTCTTTCTCCGCTCACACAGCCAAGAATTGCAGTGCCTTGGAGACAACATGCACCGGGTGCATGGATCTTAAAAGACATCGCCTCTGAGGATGGCAATAAAGAGGAGTGTCAGTGGAAAGTCATTGTGGCCATCTCGGCATGTTAATTTCTGGGATCAAGAATTTTTTCTTCCCCACACAGAGACCTTTACTTTGTCTTTGTGTCTTTGCTTTTGCAGGGTGTACACCCTTTTTTCATGTGTTCAAAAATGTGTGAAACCATTGATTAGATCTACAACGAATTCCAATCATCAGCCGATCACATTCTCAAATGTCCCAACTCAGACTATTCAGATGTCACACAACACCGTTGAGAGGTGTCTGCTTGTCTCGAAGACAATATTCTGTGGATACATCTGAGGTGAAACAATGTGTCAGCTTCTATAAATATGTGCCAATTCCTGAGACACAACTACTGCGACTTAAGAGGTGGTACTTTTGACAATCATCACATTGAGCTGTTACTTTTTGTGATATCAATCAGTCTGAAGGAGACATCTGAATCAATCTGAAGAAGACAGAGATCTGATGAGGGAGTGGAGGAGGTTGGAAGTAGGAGGTCGAGTATATCTTCACACAGAAGGAATAAACGCGCAGCTGTCTGTTCCTAAAGACAAGAGGGTTGATTTCGAATCGAATGTGAGTCCAAAATTTCACCCTCTAAATGAAAGACAAAAGTGTTTATCCCCATGTACGAAATTTTTCTAGATGAAATCATAAAAACACAAATAAAAATTCTTTGTGTCATAAAAATATTATTCATTGCAATAAAATTTTTTACCACAAAAAATCTCCATCTTTGTAGAATTTTAGATATAATGTCGTTTTAGTTGAGGAATAAATCTTTTTTTGGAGATGCCAGATTGATCTACAACGAGACAGATGTCACAGGAGATGTCAAGTGAGTTTTCACGATATCTCATCAAGATATGAGGTCTTAACGCGATATCAGGGCCTTTGAATCCCTTCACATCAGATTGCGACCTCTTGTGGCGGACAAAATGGAGACTGAAATAAGCTCGTCTACAACTATAAATACAACGAGCCAAAATAAAATCTATACCGGGGAGAACGGGAGGGACGTGGAAGTGAGTTTTCGTTGATAATTCCGAGATATTTGGCGGGAAATGACATTGTACAGCCGGAGGAATGGCATCAATGGATGCACAAAGCGTAAGTCTTTTTCTAATGAAAATCCTTCACATTTTTTTGGGATTTTATTTTTAAAAGAAAATGTGCAAATTTTTTTGGCACGTTAACAAGCGTGAAATATCAAGCGTGAATAATTTACCAGAAATTGTCATTTATCGCTAAAAATATAATAGGGAAAAACCTATCGTTGTAGACGTTCGTAATAATTACGAATCGGACATCGGACATTTCGAGGGTGAGATTTCCCGCCATTTTTTGACATGTCTGACGTGTGACAGGTGCTCATCTTCTCCCCGTGTCCAAGTTTTCTGAAGTCCCGAAAGAACTGGAAAAATTTTTACAAGAAAAAAAAATCCAAAATAATTCCCCCGTCATGATTTATTGCACCGGAGGAATTCGCTGTGAAAAGGTCAGAGATCTTCCGAATTTCCGGCGAATTTCTGGCTGATTGTAGAAGGTCGCCAACTGGTTGAAAGAAAAGGGGATGGAAAATGTCATGAAACTTCGCGGGGGCATAAAGAATTACGTAAATTATACCACAAAGGAAAATCTGGACTCTACTTTTAAAGGTATACGTCTCGAAATTTCGTGGAAATTTTGTCTCAAAGCGTGTTTTTTCTGTGAAAAATTCACCGAGTTTTCACTGAAATTTCGGAAGGTTCTAATTTTGAGTTTGACGGGAGGGGTGCGTTACGTGTCACAAATGATGTCTTCACGAAATGTCGCATGTGTGGAGAGCCGGGTACGTAAAATGATGTGTCTACAACGAATTAATTCACCCAGGGGACATCTACCAGAACTGCTCGAACGAGCTTTGCGACGAAATGATGACGTGTTGCGAGAATTGCGCGGGAAAAAAAGACCACTTGTGTTCTACACCCTGTACAGAATATTCAAGGTGAGAAATTTCCCGGAAATATCATAAAAATATATAATAATAAAAAAATAAAAAAATAGAAATTTGATGATGTAGTTGGCCGATTGACGTCAAGAAACGAGTCAGTACGAGATATCTCAGTAAGATATCACAAAAGACTGTTCCAGAAGGACAGAGGAGGATTCCATTTGACCTAGAATTAGCCCAGAAATTTCGTGAAAATTCAGATGAAATTTCAACCCCAGAGAAAAGTGAGGAATTGTAGATTTCAAGTCGGTTTTCAGTTCTGCAGAATGATTCACATTGTGATGAAACGCAGAATGTTCGTCCATATCATTTCAAGGTACAATAAATATGTGTGATGGTGCTCATCTCCTGGTGCTTGCATCTCTATGAATTCTACTTTGCAAATGATTAAAACGTGAAAATAATTCTGACCATCCTCAGGCGAATACGAAACATTGCAGAGTTATGTGGATGTCCATTCTACAACTCCCCCAAGAGGTGAGGAAATTTCTCAGAAATCTCTGAGAAATCTCTGAGAAATTCAGGAAGTCTTCACGAAGAGATCCAAGAGTACGCCAATTTGAATTTCCCGCCAAAAATGAGTCGCATGCTGTGCGGCCATTCTTTAGGATTGCTTCTAACCATGCTCGTCAGGTTCCATTTGAATTTTGAAAGACGTTAAGAGGTGCTTCTGCAAAGATGCATCTTCCTTCTACTTAATTTGTTTCGATTGTAGACGAATCTCTTAGCATCAGAGAGACTTGCAGACAGTTTAGACACAGAGACAGTGAGGATGTTACTGCAGACAGCAGACCCATAGATGAAAAGCTATTGCAAAGCAATACCATCGCTGTCTCCGGCTTTGCCAGAGACACAAATACACTCTAATGCACCTCTAAAGTCGAATATATCCACGAGTAAAATCTATATAGAGCCGGATTGAAAATGACAGGAGCACAAAGGCAAAGGACGTCTTAGAAGTGGGCACATTTATTGGTGCCTCTGCTGCTTATATTCTTGACGGTCTACAACCCGGCGGAAAACTGACCACGTGCGAGGTACCATCGAATTTCATCGGAATCTCACTGAAATGTCAAGTTACGTAGGGATAGCGCGGACACCGCGAGGGGGTTTCTTGATAAGCACCCCAGGGGTGATGACGTGGACATCATCGTCGACCTTGCCGAAGTCACTCTCCATAACCTCGCTGTCGCGAAAAAAACCTACGACATCATATTTCTAGACGCGGACAAGAGGGGTTACAAAAAGTACTATGACGTCATCGTGGGGGAGGGGTTGTTGAGACCGGGGGGTCTGTTGATTGTCGACAATGTACTGTGGAAGGGTCAAGTTGTAGACGAAGGTGTCAATGGGAGGGAGAAACACGTCGCATGGATGCGAGATTTTAACAAATATGTGTCCCAAGATGAGCGCACCGTTCAGACGATCTTACCTCTAAGAGATGGCATCAGTGTCATCATGATGAAGTAGATAATGAATGGTGTTTATTTTGGACATTGCTCGAGTTGTGTGTTTTTGTGTAAAAGCTCCAAAATTGGGTGAAATATCATATCTACCTTTTCTACAACGTTGTAGATAGGGCTGTTTTTCTGCGAATTGAAGATCGCCAGGATTGAATTTGAATTCACAAAAGAAAGAACATGTTTCTGCGTCTCAGGCCGAGATCAGTTCGATCTGGTCACTCGTTCACCTCCATCGAACGGATCAGATCACCATTGAAACGTCTTCAATACTCAACGAATCCGTCCACGCCGGTTCAGAATCCTCAACCGACTGAGACAGATACACCAAACTGGAAGATACATAGGACGGGGATCACCGCACTTCTTTGGTCACAGAGACAATTAGAACAACAGAAGCAACGCCTTCAAGCCACTGGAGGACATGTCGTACCACATGATCTATTGGAAAAATCACCAGAAAATAGCATGGTGGAGGTAGTGATAAGATTGAAGAAAGACCAACTGACTTCTGCAGATAAAACTACCATTTTCGACAGATCGAGAATTAAAAGATCAATATCTGAGTCCGTTTGGCCATGTTAGGTGAATAGAGTGATCACTACTATACATATCGTGTCTTGTCCATGTATTCACAGTCTTAGGTTTGGAAGGATCTTGGAGGACCTCGATGCGATGGCAGGAAACATCGCTTTTCTGTGAGTCCAATGTCGCCATTAAAAATGACAAATCACCAGACACGCAGACGACGGTAATCCAAGAAGCGCACCTCTTGTCATCGTAACAGCCTCTCTAGACAGGATTCATCTGCACAAACAACTTCTTCCTGACCGAGACCTGATTATGAGGGGTAATGATCAGTGTATTATTCTTTTATTGAAAATGAGTGATTGCCACGTCATCACAGCAGACTCTTTGTTTGTAACCCGCGTATAAAACTGCCATCTCTGCAAGCCAGCATTGATGTACAACAGGTCACGTGACTTGGGTCGGGAGGAGTTCAATGGAGATAGAGATTGTCGCATCTACAATGGACGAACAGAATAATCAGGTATTTTAAACGTGAATTTTGAAACTGCGCTTTACTTTTGCAACTCGAGAAATAATGTCGACAGAATATAGCGCGGGAATCACATCGTAATTAATTGTCGATGAGATTGTTTTGAATTTATGATATCTCTTGAATACACGTATGACGTCATACTGACTTGTCACAGTCTGTATGTTTTGTGGCTGTCTTCACAATGGTTGCCACAGATCCAATCACAAAAAAATCAACCCCAGGTCAATCTCCTCCATTTTACTAATTTCAGAAGTGCACTTCAAGTATTTGTCTGGAAATATCTACATTTATATTTTCGACAGATAATTCAAATAAAAATTCAAAAAGCAAGAATTGAGTAAGAGGGAATTCCAAAAAATGGAAAAAAATATTAAAAAAGAATGTTAAAAAAATGGAAAATATACTAAAATATATAAAATATTAAAAAAACGAAATATTAATTGAAGCAGTAAATCCATTAAAACCAACAACTCAAGAGGCGATAAGTCGATTTGACCTCGGGGAGAAGAACAGACAGGTGTTTATTTTAATTTAATCGTAATTTATATTAAATTTTTCAGACTCGATTGGAGTTTAAGAAAAATTCACTCACGAACCAGGTATTGAGATATTTCATTTATTAAATTAAAGTTTTCATAAACATTACAAATTCGAATTTCCGCTTTTTATGAATTTTTTAGGATTTGGCGAGATATTAAAATTAATAATATTATTATTATTCTTTATAATTCAAAATATAATTTTAAGGCAAAAAAAATGTGGCAACAAATGTACAACTTATTTAATTAATTTATTAATACTGTAGCCTCCTACCGTGGATGAGCGTTTGGTGCTCCATAAGGTGTTCATGGAATGGAACAGCCGAACTGACAAGAGTGACATTCTTTACGTTCCGATGGCATCTACAACGCGTCAATCTACCATTCTATGTCAGCCATCAGTGAGTTTTCAAGATGAAATTTCATCCAAATTTCCAAGACCATTCTCAATATCAACTTGCACCTTCAGAATTTTCCCGCCTTCTTTGCATATTGAATTTCAAAAATTTGAATAAAATTCACAAGAATAAAATTGATTAAGCTTTCGGAGTTTGAGTTGAAATTATGTAAAATAAAAAAAATAAATCAATTTAAATTTAAAATTAAAATACAATAATTTAAAATTAAAATACAACAATTTAAAATTAAAGTTAAATTTGAATTTAAAAAATAAATTTTGCAGGAGAGAAATTTTGCAAACAAAGTGTTTGGTGGATATCTCATGAGGCAAGGCTTCGAGCTTGCCTTCAGCACCGCTTTTCTCTTCAGCAAGTCCTTTCCCTCTTTCGAAGCGATGGATGACACCGCTTTCCACAAACCCGTTGAGATTGGCTCGATTCTAACCTTCAGAGCGCAGGTCGTCTACACCAAGGTATTTTTAGTGATTTTATGATTTTTTATGATTTTTTATGATTTTTTTGATTTTTATGATTTTTTTGATTTTACAAAATCTTTTTGGATATTTTTTCTGATTTTTTCTGATTTTTTTGATTTTTTTTGATTTTTATGATTTTTTTGATTTTTTTGATTTTACAAAATCTTTTTGGATATTTTTTCTGATTTTTTATGAATTTTAAATATGAAAAAATATTTTTATGAATTTCAAATATTCAAAAAAAATATTTATTTAAATCTGTGATACCACGGGTCTTATGCGTTTTTGCAGGCACAACATCTCCTCGTGCAAGTGAAGGCTTTTGTGACAGATCCAAAGATAGGCAGAGAAGAACTGACGAATGTCTTCCACTTTACATTCTATTGTAGCACTCTGGTAGGTTTAATTGTGGTTCGGTATATCATTTATTTCTGCCCAAAAAGATATTGTTGGCGTTAGAGACATCTGCATCCAGCATGACCATCATAATGTGCTCATCATGACAGAGTAACACGAAGATATACCCAGAGTCATATGTGGAGGCGATGAGCTTTTTAGAAGGCAGAAGAATCTATGACAACCACCAGCACAAGATCACAGAGGCCGAATAAAATAATAAAAACCAGTCAACGGTGCAACGGTGAAATGCTGTGAAGTTTCACCAAATCTCAGTGAATTGCCGGGACCCTCCAAACACTATTACAAATCTCAGTGAATTTCCGGGACCCTTCAAACACTATTACTCACAAGGCACAGATCAATCACGATAACAAACTGACAGAACACCATCACAGAGGTATTGTTTTATTATAAGCTTTAGAACAACAATACAGCTGCAAGCAGCAATAGGGATGCTGCAGATGTTGCTACTGCCGAAGAGATCTCTGGGTTGATAACGTTGACCTCCGATTGGCTGGGAATGCCAGAAACTTTAGGCTTAGTGGTGGTCAACACAGAAGTCTTGGGGACCACAGAGGTCTTGGGTGTAGTGTTGGGGGTGTAATCAAAGCCAGTGGGTTGAGTGTCAACGTCAGGCTGCTCCCGAAGGAAGGACTTGTCTGTGTAGAATGATGTCTTTTTGGCATCTACAACCCATTAGAAAAAGAAAATCGGTTGACAGTCACGTGCGCATCAGAGGAGTGTGAGAAGACTTACCGGCAGTAGACAGACGCAAGTTGTCCACATAGAGAACTCTGCCGTTTTCGTAGTGCCTGGGAGCAAACCTGAACATTTGCAAATCGTTGGGGTCGAATCCGGTAGTCAAATCGTCGATGCTAAAACGAGCTATGATTCTCAGTATCATGTGATAAGATAAGATGCGTCAATTACCAAAAGTCCATCCAGTCTGCGAGAGATACCCGTTGGCGAGATAGCGAATGTCTCTTATGTTATAATTTGGAGAGGCGACGGTGTTATTAAACCGCCCGGTGATATCCAATGCGTTGGTACGAACAGTCCTCACCACTGACTCATCCTCAATTCTGAGAAACATCTCAATTGACTTCCATTTGCGGTCGAAGGGAAGGAGGCTAGTTGCGTCAGTCAAGTCTTCGGGTTTAGTGTGGAATGTATCACTGACCTTCTAAGCAAAGAGATGGTGTTGGACCACGAGGACCTTCCATTCCACAAGGTGAGAGCCATGGAGGAGCGTCCACAATAATAAGTGGTGTTGGAGATATACCAATTGTTGGAGACACTGACATTGGGATGCAATGTGTCGTCGAATAAGTTCAAGACTTGGTAGCTGGGGGCAGCGCAAGAGGACGAGTCCGAAGTGAATTTGGGAGCTTTTTGTAGCTTCTGAGCACCGTCGAGGAATAATTGTCCCTTCAGCACCTGAGAATCAAGTCAACATCAGAAGATATCACCTACAATCATGCCACAGATATTACCTCCTCTCTAGAATTGGAGCGGCGGATCGACACAAACACCTTCTCGCTCATCAATAAATCCCAAAAGGTGACGGTGATTTGGAGATTCACTGGATTATTAGAACGTCCGTCTTGTTGAATGGGCGAGTTGGTTATGTTGTTTCCGTTGGCATCCACAAAGAGTAAATTCCACTCTCCCTCCAGGCCGTATACGGTGTGCCAGGGGTTCACCATAAGTGCAACGTTGAGGTCATCGTGGTAAGGGTATATCTGAGTGAACACCGTTCCCATGTCCGAAGTACCCTTGGTGGAGACCAGATTGGCCTTCAAACGGCTGTGGCGAATGGTGTAGGGGATTATGGAAGAGGCTGCAGGGTTGACATAACGGGAGTCGGAGCTGCAGTCGGTGCAACTTGGATCGATCTGGTATATTCAGAAATGTGTCAGATAATCTCCAAGGCCTACTTGACAGCCAGTGACACCGTTGAGCATGAGGTAAAGGTGACCGTCTTTCTTGTTGTAGAATGCGTTTCTCCAAGTCAACTTCTCCATGGTGGGTTGCATCCTAGAGTAGGGAACTGGACTATTATACATACTTGTAGCACTATAATAATATCAGAAGATCACCATATCACGCATATTAAGACTCACGATAATTGGAAGGTGGTGTTCTGTGGGTAGGGCAATGCAAGTATAACCCAGTTTCCTATCAAAAATCAAATTACAGTGCATCAGAACCTGTTGTACCGCCTCCGCCCACTACAGCACCAGGCGACAGAATTGATCTTTGACCACGTTGGTTGAGAATTCTAACCGAAAACCATTTGGCACCCGGCAAATTGCTACTCTGATCTATCTGCCATCCTTTTGCGTTATCACCCGTACCGAGTTCTCGGAAGTATTGACGTTTTCTGCTGTTGTAGCCAAAGATGGGTAGGTCAGTCTCATATGTGGTGTTGTCTAAAGTGGAGAGTTGTGCTCCTCCAAGGGCGTCAGAAGGTACCTGCGGTAATTAACAAATGATGAATCGGCTTGAACCCTTTACTCCAGCTGTGGTCATACCCGCCGCAAAAGGTCTGCAGATGTAACCATTGCTCTCCGGTTTGGCCTCACATCCGGGCATTGTGTCATAGTATGTGTGGTTGCCTAGGAACCAGACACCTCCAGGGTATCCAACTCCAGTTCCATGGGCCTCTGGGAAAGCTAATCCGTTGGAGGAGGTCCAGAAGGGTGGGCCCATGGTGGCGTAATGAGACACGGCGTTGATGAGCTTGATGTTCCTGAGCTCATTGGTATAGGAAGTACCGTATTGACTGTTGTCGGAATTAACGATGGCACCCGCCCCTCTGATTGCTTTGTAGGGGAAGTTCATCTGACACGTGTCAGATCCGACACATTTGACACGTAGAAAATGAATGAGATCTCACAAAGGTGCAGTTGATCAACATCTGGAATCCTCCCTGGTCGTAACCTCTATATCCTCCGATATAAGAAGGTCTGCCGCTGGCATCTGGTATAGCTCTTCCATATTCTGGGACGGTGATGAGTCCTCTGGTTCAAGTCAGTAATTGTATCTAAATCTTGGTTTTGTGAAAAACACTCACAAATTGTCAGATTCTCCGACAAATATGGTATTAAAAATCTTCTGGCTGTTAGAATTGAGCACCAACACGCCACCATCCATAAAGACACAATCATAAAACCAGAACCCAGTGAATCTGGCCCAGACAGCGCGCTCTCTGGTTTTGTACGACAAGAGCCTCTCGATCTTTCCACCCTTCACATGTTATTCTTTTCTTTGTGAACATTCACTCACAGCAAACCAATCGCCGGTACTCTTGACCTCTCCTGCGAGGTTGGGATGGAGATTCACGTGGAAGGTGTCCTCATAAACAGAATGGCCGATGTTGTTGACAAATAGTCCCAATTTAAAATCTCTGGGATTTCTTTCCTAATGATATTTATATTAATAATGATCGAGTTGTAGATCGAGTTGGTACTGACCCCTTTAGTCCACATCTTGGTCCCAAAGGATCCCATGGGAGTGGGAGGGAGGGCAGGCCAATATCCGGTCTGACAAGACGATGCGGCTGTCATAGATGTCAGATTTGACATATCGATGACATCTTCACTTACAGTTGTTGACAAAGTCATTATTTGGGTGGGTGATCCTTGAAAAACGATCAGAATATTTCTGGTTTTACATGAAATCTTTCAAGACACACCAAAACATGGAGGGATTGACATCAGAAGAAATGAGCGGAGGGAACATGGGTTTGGCGTAGATTCCCAGGTTTCCGATGAAGCTGTTGTACATCTCTGCTCCATCTTCACTGTACGGTGTCAGTTTTTAAACACATTATTTATGTGCTGACAGAAAACTGCAAAAATAGCCCCTCGATCTCTGTAGCAAAATACTTTTACTACCGTCACGGCAATGGCGGAAGAATAAGTGGTCTTCTTTCCGTAATGACAGAGAAACCAGTGATTAACCCTTTGAATGCGTCTTATGGCATTTCATGCAGGTCTCAAGTGTTTGTGCCCCGTTAAGAAACGTGATAAGACGCATTCAGGTATTAAGGGTTAGGTTTAGAAGGAACAATACTTACAGGAAGAAGCAGTGACCGAGTGTCTTGTAAGCAATATTGTTTTTTATCATCGTTCCATCAGATTCTACAAGAGATGAGTAACATCATGCACATGATCACTGACCATGCACAGTGACACATCTCTGGTACAAATTATGGAGAGCGCAGTTCTCTAGGGTGACGTTCTTTCCTCTCTGGTCCCCCATATTGTGAAAATGTATGGGATATCTACTCATTACATTCCTGACATTTATTTATTTATAATCACTCGAAAATACATCATCGTTGGAAAATAATAAAAATTTACTTTTGGCCCATTCGGGTAAATTCAACGCCGTTGACATTGATGACAGGACCTGCCCTAAACAATGTGTGTCCTCCAAAGCCTGATTCTTCAGAACTCTCATCCCCCTGTACCACGATGTTACGTGTCAACATTCTACAGGTATTCAGTTTGTGATGGCAGGTTGTAGATGGACGTCATGTTCTACACACCCTACTTCAGCGCGTTGATATCCTTGACCCCAGTGAGTGTACTGAAGAGGCTTGTCCAAAGTGACCGTCTTTCCGTCGGCAGAGACCGCAGTCAGTACGAAACTCTCACTCTGTTCCGGGAACGCTTTCCCAGTCATGGTTGAATATGATGTGGCTGTACAGAACTTTAGAATTCAATCCTAAAAATAGAATAAATCACTGACTTGTGACTCCGTCGGTCCAGGTGGTGTTGTAACGCACCTTGTTGTCCAACACTTCAGAGAAATCTGTTGAGGCGATCACGATGCTTTGTCCAGCTTTCCAATAGACGCGGTCTCTCAGCACGAGGGTGCGAGATCTGTTCAAGGCGGTTGCGTCTAGGAACGTCCAAAGAGGTCCCTGTGTAGCACCGAACATCAGAATGCTCCCTCCTTCAGCTACGATGATGGCTGACGCGATGTCAGAATGGTGAATGTGACAGTGCATCGCGTAGCATCTCATCGCATCTCATCGCATCTCACCTTTTCCACCAAAAGTGGTGCGGACAAGTGCGGGGGCGGGGTCAGATCCGAGGTCAGAGTAGGATTGACGTCCTCCATAGAGGGTGATCACGACCTGACATCGCTTCAGCATCTATATACTACGGGATTGTAGATAGAGAATAAATCAAAACCTTTTTGGTGATCGCGCAGGTAGGTGTTCCGACCGTGAGATTTCCTCCTTTTAACGAGGATGCCTTTTGTCTTCAACTCCATGTCGCTGTTGGCGAATACCAAACTTCCAGAGATGCGGATGACACCCACAACATTGGTGGGAGCGATGTCTAAGAGAACATTGTCGCCAGCTTTGATGGTGATGTCAGCATTAGCAGTTCCCCAGCCACTTTGCTCTGAGTCACGTGATTAGAGAACCTTCGAGAGGATAGTGCGGCGTCTGCTTGGGAATTTATATAGACAAAGACTCACCAGACCACCGCTTGTAGGAGGAAGTGTCAATGCACTGCAGTGCGCTACAAGCCGTCAAGAGGGCCAAGAGAAGCACACCCGACACTGTCGCTCTCATCGCGTCCTCCAAAAAATGATTTCCTCAAGATCAAGTATTCTCCGCCGTTTTTGGCACATTTGCGCCTCACACCGCATCCCTATTGTGCCAAATTCCCCGCAAGAGATCGGTTCATATTACGCCCACTTGCGGTAAGATCACGCGTTAGTTCAAGCTGTTACTATGGCTACCGGGAATTTGAAACCGCTGTGCAATACATCTCAGCAGCTTCTCCGCCATACTAACGCCCACGCAAGTGTAAGTGGTAGCCCCTTCTCAACCAGGCCGTCTGACGACAGTGATTTTTGCTCACTTGTGTTTATTTTCAAGTGCATCGTGCTGCGGCAACATCTCTGTGATTAACGTGTTCATTGCCGGGAACCAAATCCGTGATGATGACATAACAAATTCTTGCAGACAGTGTGCTTGTGGCCGCTGTGAAAATACGGTACAACCCTCAAAACGAGAAATTTATATGTCTTTGGATTTTTTGTCCTCTTCTTTAGGGTTGAATCTCTTCTCCCATTCTTCGTGTGAAATGTGCTGGTGCTTCTCTTTCAACTTGGCCAAGATATCGTCGACAATCTCCTCCGGCGTTTTATCTATGTCGACGATGATTACCTGTACATCACGTGTGAGAATGCAAGAAATTTCAACGAAAATTCACTCACTCCTTCCTCTTCGGTCGGTTCTTCCAGTGCATCAAACTATCAAAATTAAATATGGCGAGTTGTAGTTTGTCAACAAAACATCAAAAAAATCGAAGTGCGAATCTTCAGAAATTCCAAAGTTATAAAAAATCTTCAAGTGCGCTTTGGGTATGCGACTGCAAATACAAAACATACCATGGATATGTATCTCTTCCAGCCGCTACAAATATATGGGACGAGCAAATTATTATTTTTAAAGAGTACGGTAGTTACCGTAAAAACCACGGTATTGAACCGTATTTTAGTAAACTGTTACGTAATAATTCTAAAACTGCTCACTTGACTCTTGACCATCTCAGGTTTCATGTAATGTCCCGATCTCTTAGAGATGCGATCTGCGATGAGTTCCATGCTTCCCTTCAAATAGATCCATTGTAGAGGAAGGGGCATCAACCTCGTCTCTCCGTTGTCCTGATGACGTCATCAACAGTTCTAGAAGGTTCTAGATTTTTTGAGCAGAAAAGGTTATAAAAATTTGCAGGAATGATTTGATGCTGCATCAAATCAAAACCTCATTGGTTGTTTCTTTGGAACTGTCAAGGTGTCTTCTATTTGTTTCTTAACATTTGATGTTCATGTTTCAGATGATTGCAAGAAGAATGTAAACCAAAATTTTTCTTGCAGAGAAATTCATTCTGAAGACGATAATTTAAATGTTTAGAATGGATTCTCACATTGAGGTCGGACTCTTTCGGTGGGATACTTCTCAGACCTTTCAAAGCATCACGATATATCCTCTTTAATCCAGAGCAGCTAAATATGAGATGTTCTCCTTTCTGATTTCCATAATGAAGCTGTTGGTTTGAGCATGTCGATCGTTATTTGATGTCGTGGTGATTACGTACTGAGTTATATATTCCTCTTAACCACGGCCATCTGTCTGCGTCTTGAAGAGGATGTCCATTCCTCATCTTTCTTACATTGGCTTCAGGATGAAAACTGTCTGTTGACAATCACTATTGGAGCGAAAAATGGATGTTATATTGGCCGAAATCGGGACCTACCAGCATCTGAATAAGTATAAAGAGTGCGTTGAGCTAAGTATTCTCCTATTGTTGTCTTCCCGCTCGCTGACACACCCATCAAGATCATAATCGGTTCCTCTTTGACGAGGTAGGATTCGACCTGAGTGATCAGTCTGGAGATCAAGAGTGGATATTACCTTATCCGGCACGGTGGGGATTTCATCTGTGGCCATATGTGAAAAATCTGGTCTGGATGATAATGAGATCGGCTTCTTGATGTATGAAGAAATTTCAGGGATCGAGGTTATTTCACAACAGCAGAAACGCTTCAGCTTTGTGATATTATTGCTCTTCTGTTCCTCGCCGTCTGCAGACCTCTTTGAACTGTTCTCAGAACACGACTGTCTCAATTTTTCGGTCCGTTTAAAAATAGGGAATGCAGGCGACACATCACTTTCCTCATGCAACAATCGGAAGATGACCCTCAAGCGAAGCTTAACGTTCAGGCATCAACACCTCGACCTCAACGGGATCAGTTCGTAGTGTGGAGTCGGATCGCGAGGACCTTCTTTGGTGGACCAGCTTTACCTTCTAAATTCTCCACAAGTGCTGTGGTGGTGATTCTGTTGTTATGGTTGTTGCCAGCTCTGGTCGGGCCGATTTGCATCGCGATCATCTTGAATGTATATGTCCAGACTTGGTGGCTTCAGATCGCTGATGGAGGTGAGATCTCCTGAAATTAACACAACTGATTTTTCTAGCGATATTCTTCTGCTTCATGTTATCCATACAGTTATACTCTAAGAGATTGAAATCGAAGGTGCGTCATTTTGTGATTAACGATCTGAGGACAGCAGATAGAGCCATTTTTAGATGAGGATGAGGTCCCGTACATCGGTCTGACTGACAGACTATTCGTACTAGAAACTTTCCCGCCGAAATCTCTGAGCTTCATCATCATTTCTTCACTATTATCTGCTGCATTGAACGGACTATGCCTTGGTTTCCTCTTACCTTCTAATATACAGGTAATGTATGAATGATAGCCCTTTATAGATGTCAGTTTTGACGCGTGACAAATGCTCATCATTGACAGACGTCAAATGCGGGACAGATTGTGCTGTGCGCGCTGGGATGGCTGGTGGTTTGCACCAGTCATTATTCTCTGGTTGGCGGCAGCAATATTGAGATGGCCAGATGGAGTATAGAGGAGGTAATAAAAAATTATTCGTTGATTTCTATGTCGGTATTGTCCAAATACGAAAAATATTTAAAAAAATGTACAAAAAATGACGTTTCAAGTCTCGATTGGATTGTATCTCTAGGGCGAGTATTGCTGTCATCATACCTTTCATCTTCGCTTTTGAGCGTAAGTTAATTAATATTTAACTCCAATCTTGATGACATTGGGATTTTCTGGTGAATTACTAAAAGCAAAAGATATTTCGACCATTATTTCAAGCAAAGAATTGAAAACACATATGGTAAAGATCTGATGCGCTGTAGCATTGTCCGGAGCAATCAGCTCTGGCAACTTCTCTGCACACATCATCTTTGTGACATTGCCTCTACTTTTCTTTCTTGGTTTAATGTCTTCATTGGAACCGCTAGGCTTGTGGCTGGCGGCCCAAACCCTGCACCTATTTTTTGGAGGACCGAAAACGACGTCAGTGAGAAGACTTGCTGTCCTCGTTTGTTTCAGTGCCGTCGCACCCGTTTTGGTAAGTTGTAGATGGGGATAATTGTATTTTTAGAGCGTAACATAGTGGTAGGTCATCCCGATTTTCCTTTTTGCAGACGGTTACATTGCTGTCGGGATCGCCGGTGCAATTGGATACCTCTTGAGTCGTGACGTCTATGCCCCACAAGTATGATATTCGCAAAACCCGTCAATCTGACACTTTTGACAGGAGAAACGAAGGGTCAATATTTTGAGAATGTATCCTATCAAAGTGGGAACGAGACTGCTGTTAGATGTTTTCGTCGCTGGGGTAGTGGGCTTAGTGGTTGGAGCATTAGGACGTAAATCATGTCTACTACAATAGATCTGACATATATCAGAGGCCGGTCAAATCTCAGACTTTCTGGTGGGTCCCACTGTTTTAGCTGCCATCGTCTCAGGGTTTTGGCTGATTCAATTATTAACCTCTCATCTACAACGACCCTGGTTACTTGGAGTATTCGCGAACCCTTTCACGAAAAGAAACCGGAATGGCATTATTCGCCACAAACTCACCCTCTTTATCTTCGGAGTCACGTATTACGTATCGAGTGTCTTTGCCCCGCTAGCTTCTCTGGCCTTCATTGGACTCTTTGGGCTCGACACACTTCCAGGGCAGAGGGGATACGGTTATGATGTGATCTAATGGCGTCAATATGACAGATCTGACATTTGACAGGTTTTGAGGGGATTTTTGCTGGCGAGGACGTTCCGTTGGGTGTGGCAAGGAGGTAGATTTTTTTAAATCGCTCTTTATAACCTAAAATTAGGAGCAGAGGCGACTTTAGAAGTTGCCGTGGCAGCGTGGTTCAACATTTACGGGCCCGCTGCATCTTGGGGTTTGGATTTCCAAGTTCTGTTTCTCCTAGTACATATCATCAATTCTCGAGCACAAATATTTTTCGATAATTTGCTGTATGGAACAGCAGCGATATTCACTTCGGTGGTGAGTAAAAATCATTTTCTACGATTCTGATTTATAAAAGCCTACGGGGATACCGAAAAGAAGCCCATTGATGACGACTGCCGCTTTATTGTGGTCACCCATACAGTTTTTGATGTTGTGTTTAGCAACTGTTTTGGACGTACCACTTGTATCTATACTGGGTCATCCCATCTTTCTAGTTGGAGCCACCAGACCCTTTCAAGGTATGTTTCGATTTCAAGACAAAAAGAACAGAAAAAATATTGGCGAAAATATTTAAATTCCACAGTATTTGAAAGAGGAGAGGTACAGCGCAGTTCTGATAGTATATTCTATGAGCAGATGGGTAAAGAGCTGATGTCTAAAATCGCACATTGTGTCAATACGGGAAGGCTTAGTTATGGAGGGATTTATCTGTTAAGATTTGAGTCCAGAACCATGTGGGTCGAGGTCAGTCTTTTTTACAAAATAAAATTTTGCGGTGGCTGATCTATGCCGTTGTAGATCGCAGAATGTGGCTGGGGATATTTTCACATTGTGGTAAAGGGTCTGCCGCTCCAAGAAACATCTTGTCAGACATTAGAAGCAATGGAGCTGGACCACCTCTTCATGGATGTTGGAATCTCGGACCACCCATTCGGTCGTCGGGTGCGGATCTCCGAATTTTATGGTTCAAACTTTGTTTGTGTTACTGAATCTCACCAGGGTATCAACAGGCAGATTTTACACACTATGCAGCCGTACTGCTCCATTCCTCTAAACATATATAGAATAGCCGATTCGAGTCTGACTGGCTATATTGACCGTTCTGATCCATTGAATAATCTTCCCAGCACTTTCCTCAGGGTTTTAGTGTGGGAATTAGTTCGTTACAACCGCAATTATATGCCAGAGAGGTGGAGACATAAGCTGTACAAATTCCAAGATCTACAACAGCTTGAGGAGAGGTATCGGAAAAGTATACTGAGATCTGTTGTCGACAATGTACAGATTTCCAATAGAGTGGAGGAGTTACCTCGCTTTGAGAGAAAAATTCAAGGACAAACCCGAAGTCCTACAAGACCCTGCCCAGCAGAATTTCGACCATTTCTCGTCAGAAGTTCCTTCAACTGAGGATCACATTGTCCACCTGGCCGCCACATGTTTCCGCATGGTTTACAATCAATGTGAGATCATTTTCGGTTGATTAATCTAATATTTCGTAGTGATGACGAGCGGCTATATCACTTCGGATGCATTGTTCGAAGTCTATAGTGGTTTGTTATTCTCCGGACCGGCCACCTCCTTTATGACGGATGATCGGGAGCTAATGAAGTTGATCGTGAAATCATTTCGGTATGCGGTCAAGTTAGAGATGGACTCGGCGATGTCTGGCGGACAATTCAACAATTTCGGGTCTTTAGAGGTCAGTCGAGCGAAATCCACCATGTTCTGAGAATTTTTAGGAGGCATTAAACAGGATGCAATCGGAGTGGTGGATCGGAATGTGTGGGGCTGAATATGAGCAGATGATTGAAGAGAAAAAACCAAACATCATGTACATCTCTCGACGAGAAGGTAAACTCAACTCTTTAACGTACTTTGTGCGCCAATACAAACAAGTACGGACAATCTGATTCGCTCAGATGTCTATTATTGTCGAATTTTGACTTTGGGTGTCCACCAAGTGGGCGTTGGCCGTATGAATGAACAAGCGGTCCGTGGCATGCAAGCTTCGGTGAGCTTAGAGATGCTATACTTTGGCATGGACCCGAAGAGTCTCAACAGCCAGACGCATTTGACACTATTACGCCACACGGCGGCACAAGCGGCCGACAGCCCCTTTGGTAAGTTTCTATGCAAGATTTATCCATTCAATTTGGCTCATCTCCTCAGGTTCTGCGTGCTATACGGTTTCTGAAACAGTCACCTGATCATCTTGGTTGATTTTGAACTCTATGTACACGTACCGAAAGTCTGAGGCTGAAAACTCTCGCGAAAGTGAAACCAAAGATAAAGAAATAAAGAAAGCATCTTCTCTTAGACTGCCCGTGGGACATCATGCTCAAATGTTTTCGCATGAAAATAGAAATTTCGGTTTCTTTGAACCTGCTATTCCATTCCGATCCATCATCTCTTAACGAGAGGAGACCATGCTTGACAGATTTCGAGTCATCGTCAGTCAGGTTACAGTCACTGGTCTTGTGAAGACGTGAGGTTGATGCTATCAAAAGGTGACACTCAAATCATCACAGGAAATCACCTATTCATCTGGATTTCAACTTTGATTATTTCAAACACTTCAAAACAGACTCGAAATCTGTAAAAGGTAAAATCAACACTCAGTTCCGACTTTTCCAGATCATTCTACATACGAAGTCTATCTCACACAATCCAGAAAATGACTCGGTGGACTTTGCTTGTGAGATCTTATTTTTCTATGAAACACGGTACAAGCACGTTCTATATGCAAAACAATTGACGATCAAATTGGTCCACAACCCACCCTTCTTTGGCTCTTCACAGATCTTAGGTAGGCTTTCATGAAGCTATGAAATCATTTTAGCGGTGACGAATGAAGACAACATCACATTTTGCTTCATCACAATATTTTTGTACACAATTTCACTTCTTTCATCAAGCCCACGGTTATTACCCTCATATTCTGCGGTAGCTTAACGTCATCTAAATCAAACAAGGTACAGCGCAAGTAGACCTCCACACCATAGCAACGGGTCCAGTACATCATGATCTCATTCTGGTCAGCCGAGTGAGTGTGACGTGTCTGAAATTTCGCTGAAATTCCGCGGAAATCGTACTGATGTGAACAGGACGAGAGCAGCAGAATCAGATTGAAATGCAATATATACATGGAGCATATTTCCGATGTCAGCTTCAATTGTAGACAGGTGAAAATTCCACGAAAATTCTCAGAAAACTTCTTTAATGTGACGAAACTTCTGGGAAATTTCTGAGAATAGTTGGTGAAAAATAACAGTTGAGCTATACATATGATAGACAAGCGTTGCTCCGGCTTGACCCAGGATCAATTCAACCTTATTTTATCATCAAGACGACTGTAAAGTGAGTATTTCACTGTACACTACAACGTTGTAGTCGTCCCATTTCTATTTTTAGAATATAAAGTTTGAATAAATTGTTGTGAAATTAAAAAAGAGATAGCTTGGCGAAACAGACCAAAAAAGGCCTGAAAACGCCAGTGAGCAAGCAACCCCTCAGGGCCGTTTGGGAAGAGGTGAGACTTTGAGAATGTCACAATGATATGCGACTTTTCTGTGAAATTCCACTGAGATTCACAGTTACCACCTTATCATTTCGAGGCGGGTCTGTGCGATTTAATACATGCTGGTATGACTTTCAAGCTTGTAGACGCTGCAGAAGTAAGTCCCAGTCCTCTACAACCACATCTACACTCAACACCACAATTTTAATTTTTTTCATTCCAATAGAATTATCTTTTCATTTTTTAAAACCGGAATTAAAATTAAAATAAAATACATCTACATTCACATCTACACTCAATACCACAATTTTTTACAAAACGGATCTTTTGACATCCCAAAGATGAAAAAAATAAAATAAATTCATTAAAATCTCTTCTACAACGAGACTGAAAATATGTTCAGACGAAGAGAAAAAAAGTGATCGGGCAGGGTGTCTTGGATTTTACGCGACATTTCACGCTGGAGGACATCAGTATTCCATTTAAATTTCCGATGTGTGACCCCTTGACACAAGAACCTGTCGGGGTGGTGCGTTTTTGTAAATTTTTCGAAGAAGTTTTTTAATTTTCATTTTTTTCGCAGAAAACAAAAAAAATCGAATATTATCTTCCTTCTTTTGCAGCAAAATTTTTCAATTTGGAATTTTAAAAAATTTATTTCAGACAAAAAACTTTTTAGTTTGAAGAAAACTGAGCAAATCAGGTGACAGGGATGTTTTCTTTCGGATCTCTACCAGTTTTCGCTCAGTTAGTTGGCGGAACACACTTAGAATCCGGTACGTACTCCTCCTGCGTCTACAATTCGAGGATCTCATATCTGCACAGGAGTTGTAGAGGGACAACCGCTGGTCGAGGGGTGTCCACTCCCAATGTGTTCCATGGTCAAGTGAGTTTTCACTTGACTTTCCACCCAATTTTCCACACCCCATCAAGTAATTTCCCGTTAAAATAATGACTGGTTGTAGATTCAACACAAAGCCGTTCACAGAGAGTGGGGTCCCCGAGATGGCGCTACCCCCAGGATGGGAGGCAAAGAAGGACGACTGGAACAGAGTCTATTACGTCGACCATAATTCAGTAAATTTCTCAGAATTTTCCAAGAATCTTCCATCACGTGATGGTCTTATTCGCCGCAAATTCGCAATCCTCCTATTTCAATTCGTTCTTTGTGAAATTTCTGTGAAATTTCATTGACAGATTCAGGAAAAAACACAGTGGGTTCATCCGATGGAGCAAGCTGTGACGGAAGCACCTAAAGACAAGAGACATGACAAGTTGAAACAAAAAAATGAGGCCCTGATGGACAGGTCATCATCTCCCGTGACGCAATATTTTGACTCGTTGTAGATACAAGAGATACAGTGTCAGCATGGCGAATTCAGCAGAGAATTCCCCCACCGTTTCACCCAATGTACCGCGGCGGAATAACGTCAGTGGTCGTTGTAGATTGTCGTTTCTATTTTTAGATTCAACATCTCAATATTCCAACAGGAATCTTTGATTTGTAAAAACAGAAAAATTGACAGATGCAGATGATTGAGATGGAAGAGAAGAGGTTCCAGGATTATAACAGAGTATAGCAATAAAGATGTTTTGAAATTTCGAGTCTTGAAAGACATTCGCCATGACAGGACCATCATTCCATCATGTGATAAGATGAATCATTTGTTTTCATTGAGTGGCTGTCATCAAAGAGGAGATCCTTTCAATTCGTGAATGTCTCCGCCTCCATCTCGGGGTGTTTTTTACATCATCCACCCTTTGGACGTCCCAGCTTTTCTCTTGTCCAAAATTCATCTTCTGCGCACTCAAGCGACAACAACAAGTACTTTACAACACTAAAGCATGCGCACTACCATCCTCTTTACGCTCCTCGCCCTCACGGCTGCTGTCCCGGTCGTGATGCAACAGCAACACTCTAGAGGACTTCCCATCCTCGGTGATCTCTTGGGCGGACAAAGCGGAGGTTTGTGATTCTTTTAAATGGAGTTATTTCACGGCTTCACCGGACAAATTCAATTCTGTCTCAGTTTTCTGTACAAGGAGACTTTGAGACCATGTTTTAATGTACAAAGGTCTTTTGGGGGGACTTCCCTTGGTTGGAGGGCTCCTGGGTAACAACGGAATAGTAGGTGGCCTCTTGGGCTCCAAAGGACTTGTGAACAACCTCATAACAGGTACATCTACAATCCGATTCTGTATAAATCTCACAATATAAGGTCTTCTCAGTGGGAAGGGAGTTGTAGTGGCAACAAGGTCTTCTCAGTGGGAAGGGAGTTGTAGTGGCAACCAGCTACAGCACCAGTGTATATGTACACGCGAATGTTGCTGCAAACATTGCTGTCGACCTCCCCACTGCTGGCGGACTTTTGACCGGAGTGACGTCACTCGTCGGTGCCATCCTGCCCGTCAGAGGTCTCCTTGGCAACATTTTGGGAACTACAACTGTCATCAACGTGCAGGTACGTTCTTCTTGGCGCCAAAAAAAAATTTAAAGTTCATAGGCAGCTGTTGACCTTCAAGTGACCGTCGGGGTCAAGGCTGACATCAACGTGCAACTTCCCTTGATCTGCAACAAGGTCATCTCTACTGTTGGACTCATCTCTGCCTCTGCCCAAGTGGCCATTACCATTGAAGTATCTGCTGAGGTAAGGACTTCATACTTTCGTCCCGTTTCTGAAATGTGAAGGTTGCCACT
>MZNV01002747.1:0-72079 GCA_002081555.1 Protostelium mycophagum | reverse complement strand
TCTGCAAGCAGTATCTTCACTACCTCTGTATGTCCATTCTTCGATGCTATCTTGATGGGAAGGTTGTTATCCACTGCTGGATCCACACCATATCTTTGTAAAAGCTGTATAAATTCTGCACACATCATCATGTAGTGATGAGGTGCTAAAAAGAAACCATCCACTATCACTCATCAGAAATGACTACACCAACAACGTTTGTCAAAATACACAAAATAAACCTCACCTAACTCTCTCCACTTTCTGCATACTGTCCTGAGCTTCACAAATGATATATTTCTAGGTGTTCTGGCCTCATATTTTCCTTTCTTATCATCACTGTGCATTTCCGCTTTGTCCTCTATGTCATAGAGGATCACCATCAAAATATTTCTTGTCATATCAAGACTTGATGCGATCAGTCCATTGTCCATCTCATCCATCTCTTTGTTGAGCTCTGGGGAAGTGCGAAAGAACGAGTTCTTGTCACACAAGATTTCATTGAAATTATGACATTCCCGTGGTGAAAGTCGAAGGCTTGAGAAGCTTTCTCAACTAATTTTGTGAATAGTAATTTGGTTGAAAAGAATAAGTTCTTTGGTCACACTCATTGGTGTTGACAATGCGATTGAACAGAAGGAGTTGGATGCTGGACCGAACCCTAGAATCAGGATGAAGAAGGAGCAGTGCGCTGTGTGTGATTGTGTCTCGATAAAATGTATTTTCGATTGCGGCCTTGTCGATCCAGCTAATTCTGTTTTCACGGTTCTACCTTTCAAATTCCCATAAATCTGAAACGGTCGAAGAAACGTAAGATGAATATTTCTACAGTGATGCAAAAATAGACCACAAGCTCATCAGTGACTTCCGCTCTAAAGCGGTCATGCAGACCAAGCACTTCAAGACGATCTCGCCTGGCAATGATGGTATTCAGAAAATATCAGCTATAGTATGGTCAGCGAACAACATGAGAATGGCCGCCGTATCTTCCAACAGAAACGTTTATTTATTTGACGAGAATGGCGACCAGAAAGAGAAGTTCGCCTGTAAAGCGGCTGATCCAAAGGTCAGTCATTGTCTTTACATCATCATCCCTGATTCATAATAGAACAAGAATTTTGCAGTTCGAGGTATGGCCTTCTCACCAGATTCAACAAGACTAGCCATCGCTCAGAGCGACAATATCATCTTTGTATATAAACTTGGCGCGAAATGGGGGGAAAAAAAATCAATCACAAACAAATTCACCTCGGCATCTTCTGTCACAACGATTGTGTGGCCTTCCGCACATTCTAATGAGTTATTTTTTGGTCTCGCAGAGGGCAAGGTCAAGACGGTGAGTAAACATCATCTTGATGAGAAAATGATTAAATCATAAAGGGAAATCTTCGATCAAATAAATCTGCCATCATATACAGCACAGATGATTATGTGGTATCAATGTGTGCTAATTCTAAAGGAAACGCTCTCTTAGCTGGTCATCTCAACTGTGACATCTACATGTTCTCCATATCAGCCACCGGTCAGGTGTCCAAGGTTCGTCCGTAAATCACTAATTCCAAGCTGAACACCACAGAATCGTATCACCACACATACAACCATCCCTTATGTTCTATCATGGGGAGAATCCATCGTGGCTGCTGGTAACGATTATAGAATCTACTTCTATGACACAAAGGGCGAAATCACTCAACGTTTCGACTATGCACATGATGACAAAGAGAAGGTAGCGGACATATTTCGAGAAGAAACAATAGATCTAAAAATAGAACAGGAGTACACTTGTGGTGAGTTCTCGCCTTCAGGACAATCGGTCATCATCGGGTCCTTCAACCGTTTCAGAACCTTCAGCTACAACACTAGAAGGCAAGTGTGGGATGATTCTGGTGCTGTAGACATCCAGAATATGTATACCCTCACTTCACTTTCATGGAAAAGGGACGGATCCAGGGTGCGAAATCTAAATATATCTTTGTGAAAAAAACATGGCGGGGGTTGATGTCGAACAGCTGGTCGTGGGGACACTCACTGGGGGTCTTGAGATGTACGATGCGTGCCTGAGGAGATTCAAGTATAAGGGGAAATTTGAGATGGTCTATGTCAGCCCATCGCAAGTGATCGTGAAGCGCTTGAGCAACTCCGAAAGGATCATTTTAAATTCCATACACGGCCACGAGATTACAAAGGTAAACCACATCTACAATTAGATCTACAACGATTTCGATTCAGCGCTTGTAAATATTGTTTATATGTCTCATCTACAACGAGTGATTCCTTCAGGTGAACGTCTATCAAGACAGGTACCTCATCGCACACACCCAATGGTCCATCATCATGGGAGATCTCAACCACAAGAAGAAGCTCATCTCTGAGATACAGTGGCAACTGACAGGAAACGAGAAGTTTCACTTTGAGAATCCTGGAGTCTGCATGATCTCTAACGCGGGAGAGTTGACCCTTGTTGAATACGGTTCTTCCGACATCTTGGGTGAGCATCATGATGATTCTGATTACCATGATATGATCAGCAACCATTACGTAACTGAAATCTAAGTGAAATTTCAGGGTTGTGCAGGACAGAACACGTGTCACCTCATCTCATCTCCGTTCGTGTTAATGAGAAGAAAAAACCCGAGGGTATAGAGGAGGACCCCAACCACCCCTCCCCCCCCCTCCCTGCCGACAAAAAGATCGCCTATTTGATCGATCAACAGACTATACATATCCTGGACTTACGTACCAACACGGTGTGTACAGTCTACAACCGAGACACATGGGTTGATGCTATTTTTAGGTCGAGGCGACTGTGAATCATGATACTAGGATAGACTGGCTGGAGCTCAACTACAGAGCCAACAAGCTCATCTTTAGAGACAGCAGAAGGTCGTTGAACCTATTTGACATTCCCACACAACAGAGGACCACCCTCTTGAACTTGTGTTCCTATGTACAATGGGTATGTCGACAATCATTTTATGTCGACATTGATCGTGACGAAATCTCACTGAAATTTCAAGGTTCCGAAAGCAGATGTGGTCGTGGCGCAGTCGAGAAGTGACCTCTGTGTCTGGTACTCCATAGATAACCCTGAACGCGTCAAGATGACATCTATAAAGGGTGACATCATCGACATCGAGAGGACTAAGGGGAAAACGGAGGTGAGTGAGATCTCGACGAAATTTCCATGCTGAAAGGGGTAGGTCGTTGTAGATGAGGGGGCAAACACGACGTATATCGCGTTGAACGAAGCTCTAATCAGTTTTGGTTCCGCTGTAGAGGCCAAAAAATTCAAAAAGGCCGCAGAAATTTTGGAGAATCTTCCCAAGTGAGACTTTGGAATGTCTCGTTGTAGATAGATAAATTAACTGGAAATCAGGGCCGAGGCCGGCTCACCAGAGTCCGAAGCCATGTGGAAGAGACTCTCCATGTTGACTCTGGAGTCACGTGATCTAAAAATAGCCGAACGGTGTTTTGCCGCCCTGGGGGAGGTCTCAAAGTCTAGATATCTCAGAAAGATCAACAAGATTGTACAATACGCAGAGAACGACCTCAATATCATTCCCGGAACGGTGACGTCATCGCACAACGAATTCTCATTGAAATTTCGCAGGATTACTACGTGGTGAAAGCGAGACTTGCCATTTTGGAGAAATCCTTTACTTCCGCAGAGCAGATCTTCATGGCTCAAGGTCTCTACGAAGAGTGCATGGAGATGTACCAGGAGATCCACAAATGGGAAGACTCTATACGTGTCGCCGAGACCGCACATCACCCGGAAGTAAGTGATGACATCATCACATGTCACTTCTCACATATGATTTTCCCATTTTTGTACGAGTGTCTCGTTGTAGATTGACAGGGGTTAGGTGGAGGGTTTGAGACTTTCTTACTACCAGTGGCTGTTGGACACAAAACAAGAAGAAAGAGCTGCTGGCCTGAAAGAGAGAGAAGGAGACTCTTTCGAAGCCATCAATCTGTATCTCAAAGGTATAGACTTTGAAAAATTTCACCAAAGGAGTACAAACTTTGTGTTATGACTTGAGAGATGCATTTCTATTGCGATTGATACTGAGATAATGCAGGAGGACTTCCTGCCAAGGCCGCACAACTGGTCACTAACAACAACTTGTACAAAAACCAAGAGATCACACACCGTATCGCGGAATCATTGTTTATTGCCAACCTGTTTGAGAAAGCTGGACACTTCTTTGAAAAATTAAACTTGGAGGACAGAGCGCTGGAATCCTACAGAAAGGGTCACGCTTACCGTGCTGCTGTAGAACTAGCCCGTAACAGCTTCCCCGCTAAGGTGAGCATCCATACTGTTGTAGTCTGAGTGTTCTATTTTTAGCATATTTTCGGTTTTTACAAAGAGAATTAGTTGGAATATTTTGTGTTGTAGATGTAGTTGTAGAAATCTCTGCTGAGTATTGAAGGTGGTAACATTGGAAGAAGAATGGGCCGACTATCTGGTATCCGTCGGTCAGATGGACCAAGCCATAAACCACTATTTGGAGTCAGGACAGTACCCCAGAGCCATAGAATCTGCCATCGCGTCAAAGCAGTGGACCAAGGCTGTCAATATCGTGGAGGGTATGGATGGAGATTTGGGAAAGAAGTACTACAAACAGATCGCACATCATTACGAAGAGGTGATTTTTAATCTCTCATTCAATATATACTTCTGTGTATTTTTTTTGTGATCGGACACACACTTTCCACTCATATTACAACAAAAAGAATGTAGTTTGACATATGATAGGTACTCAATTTTGAATTGGCAGAGAAATACTATGTCAAGGGCGAGATGCCAGAAGAGGCTGTACAGATGTACACAAAGAACAATATGTGGGATGCCGCCCACACTCTGGCTGTCACTTATATGACCGAGAGGGAGGTAGGAGGCCATCTACAACACACGAAATTTCGCTGAAATTCACAGGTCACCATATTATACCTTGGACAGGCTCAGAAGTTGGAGTCACAGGGAAAATACAAGGAGGCTGAGAAGTTGTATATTACAGTGGAAGAGTCCGACCAAGCTATCAATATGTACAAGAAGGCAAAGATGTACGACGATATGATCAGACTTGTCACTACCTTCCACAAGGTCAGTCTCATTGAAATGAAACGTGTCGACGTCGACATGACATGTACAGGGATTGTTGCAGGAGACACACAAACACCTCGCCCAGCAATTGGAGGCAGAAGGTGATACGAATGTTGACATCTGTCAGTCAATTTGACATATCTGACAGGTCAGTACAAGCAGGCTGAGAAGCACTTCATCGATGCTGGTGACTGGAAATCTGCATCAAATATGTACAGATCCAATGACATGTGGGAGGACGCCATGCGCGTCGCCAAACAGTTGGGTGGTTCTCCCGCTGCCAGTCAGGTACGCATCTACATCGTTGTAGATTTCAAGAAACTGACCTGTCATTCAGGTTGCCACTGCCTGGGCCTCCTCTGTCGGAGGTGAAGCTGGTATAAACTTGCTCCTCAAATTTGGCTACATCGAACAAGCCGTCGACTTCTCCATCGGCATACACATGTACAAAAAGGCGGAGGAGATATGCCGTTCTTCCCTCAAGAAAAAGTTGGTGGAGGTGTACCTCAAACATGCGCTACATCTAGAGGACGAACAGAAATTCCCCGAAGCAGAGCAGGAGTTCATCAAGGCTGGTGAGTTTTCATCGAAATTTCCAGGCCGTCAAGACTTTTTCAAAGACTTTTCACGTGCCCGATTTGACACGTGTACATTTGACACGTTTATATTTGACACGTGTACATTTGACACGTGTAGGTTCACCGAAGGATGCCATCGACATGTATATACATATCCAAGACTGGTCCAATGCACAGAGAGTAGCAGAGTCATTTGACCCCGCGTCCATACCAGAGATAATTGAAGCACAAGTACGTGACTATCTCTGGTCAATTTGAAAATCTTTTATAGGATTGTACAACTCACGAAACTTCAGGGAAAAGTCGCGCAAGACGCGAAAGATTATGGCAAGGCCGAACAGTTTTACGTGTCTGCAGACAAGCCTGAGCTTGCCTTCAAGATGTACAGAGAGCTCGGCATGATGCCTGACGCGGACAGAATGCTGAGGGAACACATCTCCATCAAACGTGGAGACGACTTTGATGAGGTGATGACTCGTTGTAGTGCTGGCACAACACTGGATCTTTTGAATATTTTGACGTATTTATTTTTATTTGCAAACAACATAAAATATCTAACTTGTTTAACTATAATCTGTTGAGCAATTCTAAAGGCAAACAGATCTACGGTAAAGAGATGGACGCAGTCAATAAGAAGATCGCCGCCGGCGACCACTCTGGCGCGATAGATCTATTATTAGCAAAGGGTCCCAACGACGTCGACAACCCCAGAGAACTCGAAGAGATCTGGGAAAATGCACTCAAATTGGCGTCAAACAACGTGCCAGAAAGAGTGGAGGAGGTGGTACAGATCGTCGCCCAGAGATACCAACAGATCAGAAAATTCGACTTGGCCGCAAAGTACCTCGAAGGTAGGTTCTAATGGTTCGTTAAGAAGAGACGCACCGAAACAGTGGAGCCGCAGGCACGGCTCCAGCTGTGTCTGGCAGATCTTCCCAGAAACACTTGAAACTCACGCCGTCAGGTGTCAACTTGGTCCGCGAAGCCATCGACGTCTACATCTCTGGAGATATGTGGGAGCAGGCACATCTCCTCGCGCAAACAAAAGCAGAAGATTTGGTTCTATACGTCATTGAGAACAAACTCAACATCCTCACCGGAAGAGGCGAATGGGATAGAGCCTTGGAGCTGGCCCAATCACAAGTGATGATCGAATATTGTCTCGTTGTAGATTGATGAAATGCAGGGGGAGGCGGTTCTCGGAAGATTCTCTGCGCTTTTGGCGGGAAAACACATTCAGGTGGGGTTTTATACGAAATTTCAGTGGGATTTACGTCATGCAGGAAAACGACTTTGTCGCCGCAGTTGGGGTTTTTGTACAATGGGGAATTGTACCCATCGAAGCCAACTTCCCTCTATATGCAGGTGAGATTTCCTCGAAAGTTCTCGGAAATTTCTGAACGTGTACAGCGATGATCAACGGTATCTTGGCCCTTCCCGCCAGCATAGACGGACACGACCCGATCGTGGCTTTAAGAAAGGTCATCTATTCGCTCATCAAACAGCTGAAGGAGTTCGAGCCCGCTGAGAGTCAAAACCTGCAAGAGTTTGAGAGATTATTCTTCATTATCCACTTGGCTGCCATCAAGGAGGTCAGTATCTCTAAACGTCATTTGAGATCTTACATCACTGAATCAACACTAGGTCACTCGCAAACAAGCACTCGACAGCATCCACTGCCACCTCTGTGTCGCGTTATTGCGTTACTGTGGTGATGTCCCGACAGACAAGACATTCTACGAGGCCGGTATGGCCTGCAGAGACATGGGCATGACAGGAATGGCCTACAACTACCTCAATCGGTTCATCGACATCTCTGACGAACTTGAAGAAGAGGAGCAAACCGTTCTCGAGAACACAGGTGATCGTCTTGGAATTTCCCAGAAAACTCACCGAAGTTTCAGGTTTCGAGAGCACCGACATCCCCTTCGACCTACCCCTTCCCACTTCTCATTATTTGGACGAAGAGAAACGCGAGGACGCAAAGAACTGGGTTCTACAAGCCTCTCTTGCCAACCAAGAATACGCCTTGTCCAAGAGGCCTTGTGACAGCTGCAACACGGAGATCTACGAGGCTTCGACTTGGTGTTATGCTTGCAGTTCTGAGACCGAAGTGTGCATTGTTTCTGGTAAGCAAACCTTCTCAGAAATTTACTTCCTGGGCTGACTTGACAAGGATACCCCGTGTTACGAGCGAGCAAAATACAGTGTACAAGCTGCGCTAAGCCAGCCAACCGCGAAGACTGGAATAAGTACATCACCAAGATGCGCCAGTGTCCGTGGTGCGAGACCTCCCAGTCTCCCTCCTATTAAAATAAAACACTTGAAGATTGAAAATTCCTGAAAAATTCACCGTAAAATAACAATATTTAAAAAATTAAACCGGACAAAATAAAATCCAATAATTCATCAGAATTTCTTTGGCGCACAACATTACTCGCCAGTGCGCAGCTAAGGTGTCAGTGGCAAGCCTTTTGCGGCAATCGAAAATACATTTTATCAAGACACACAGCGCAACTCTCCTTCCTCACTCTTGATTCTTGCGTTCGGTCCAGCATCGTCCCACTCAACATTCATTCAATCGCATATTTAATCAACATCGAGGTATGGCGGAAAAGAAAAATGCCGAAAACAACGAGATCCACTTTTCCAACATCTCAACATCGCTCAACCAGAAATCAACAAAGAGATGGATGAGATGGACAATGGACTGATCGCATCAAGTCTTGATATGACAAGAAATATTTTGATGGTGATCCTCTATGACATAGAGGACAAAGCGGAAATGCACAGTGATGATAAGAAAGGAAAATATGAGGCCAGAACACCTAGAAATATATCATTTGTGAAGCTCAGGACAGTATGCAGAAAGTGGAGAGAGTTAGGTGAGGTTTATTTTGTGTATTTTGACAAACGTTGTTGGTGTAGTCATTTCTGATGAGTGATAGTGGATGGTTTCTTTTTAGCACCTCATCACTACATGATGATGTGTGCAGAATTTATACAGCTTTTACAAAGATATGGTGTGGATCCAGCAGTGGATAACAACCTTCCCATCAAGATAGCATCAAAGAATGGACATACAGAGGTAGTGAAGATACTGCTTGCAGACAGCAGAGTAGACCCATCAGATGGGAACAATTTCGCCATAAAGTGGGCATCACATGATGGACATACAGAGATAGTCAAGATGTTACTTACAGATACGAGAGTGGATCCATCAGATCAGGACAATACTGCAATTAGGTGGGCATCTTCTCGTGGGCATATAGAGATAGTGAAGATGTTGCTTGCAGACAAAAGAGTAGATCCATCAGATGATAACAATGAAGCATCAAATTGGGCATCATTTAATGGACATATAGAGATAGTGAAGATGTTACTTGCAGACAAGAGAGTAGATCCATCAGATCAGAACAATAGTGCATTAATCTCCAGTTCAATCAAGGGTCATGCAGGGGTTTTGAAGATACTGCTTGCAGATAGCAGAGTGGATCCATCATATTATAACAACTATGCAATAAGGATGGCATCAAAGAATGGACATGTAGAGACTGTAGAGATCTTACTTGCAGATAGAAGAGTAGATCCATCAGATCAGAACAATGATGCAGTAAATGAGGCATTAGAACATGGACATACAGAGGTAGTGAAGATACTGCTTGCAGATAGCAGAGTAGACCCAGATGACAGCAATGAAACGGCATCATTTCATGGACATGTAGAGATAGTGAAGATGTTGCTTGCAGACAAGAGAGTAGATCCATCAAATTGGAACAATGAATCAATAAGAATGGCATCATACAGCGGACATTCAGAGATAGTCAGGATGTTGCTGGCAGATGACAGAGTGGATCCATCAGATCAGAACAATGAAGCAATAAGGATGGCAGCATATTATGGATATACAGAGATAGTCAGGATGTTACTTGCAGACAAGAGAGTAGATCCATCAGATCAGGACAATGAAGCAATCAGAATGGCATTAAAATGGGGGCATACAGATGTAGTGAAGATGTTGCTAGCAGACAGCAGAGTAGACCAATCAGCTTAGAGCAAGTCTGGAATAAGGATGAAATTAGCGTGAAGCGCAATCTTAAACCATCATAAAGTATGCAGTTATCAATCAAATCAAAATTTTATCACTATTCTTGCAAAAATCAGGGAGTCAAGAGCTGCTGGGCTTGTTTGTTGGAAGATACACTGTTTTCAGCGGCTCTGATAACTGATTTAATTATTTTATGTTGCAGTGATTTTATCTCACAGTATAAAGATAATTAATTATTACTCACCTTTAAAAGATGTGTAACTTGTTTCATCAATTCCCAATCCTGTGCAATAAAGCACAACTCAGAAGGAATAATATTAGATGTGTTTCTTGAAAAATAATAATAGCACGCCACATTGTGATAGCGTGTTTAATCATGGCATAAAAAAATTCCAGTGAGTTTTATTTAACATCTTGAATCAAACGCACAGCATCAATTTTTGACCTATTTGCAGCCTCAGAAAGCGCCTGTCATGACGGTACATTATACCAGGTGTGGCATGCCAGCCATGATACCTTGAAATTTAAATATATTATTACAATATCATAATTTCAAATTACAGTGATAAGTGATATATGTTTCTAGAAAGTATATAAACATTAGAGGTCTCATTCTTTGACCTCCACACTTTGTGTGTGCACCCAGAGTAAAGATAGCTCTAATAATTCACTTTGGTCTTTAATGTCTTGTGTTTTAAGGCAGGAAGCATAGTGTACTGGCTGTATAATTTTGACTTATATTTTTTGTGTCTTGTAAGGTTATCCTGTCTATGATGTTGAGTAGAAACTGACTGAATTGTATTGACTATTATTCCTCTCTTGGCACAGTGTACAAACTTCAGCATAGAGGGAAGCTAACACCTCTTGCATCACTTGTACATCTTTGATCAAAGATGCCAGGATGTTGCTGTCTAGCTAGGAGAAATCCTGAGTGTTGGCTGTGTATTAGAGATGTGTATACTTACATGAGAAAGGAATGGAAAAGAGATAACAAATAACAAAGAGAAAAGGTAAACTCAAAGACTCATCCTGTTTTGGGACATTACACTTCAAGTACTTTATTACTTGGCTATAACATCTGTTCCATGAACACTTGAATCTTCCTAATTTCCACATTGTGCATTGTAAATGGGCATGTGTAACTTTGCAAACTTTAATAAACAACAACGTTGATTTAAACGTTGTTGCAACTTGCAAATAAATTATATTAATTTATTTGTTCTTCTGTGCCATCAATGTCTGACACTGTGCTCATCCTAAAACGAGTCGGCCCTTTGCAAAATTTTGGCAGAGGTTTGCCATGTCATATAGACTTGATGTAATATGTGGATACAAAATTCAATCAGAGATTGGAGAGCCCTTGACAAATTTGATGTCTTGTGGCTGTGCAGTTAGACAAGCGTGAAACCCATCCTCCTTACATACATCTAGACTTATGTAAGGATCTCATCTCTGAATTTCCTTAAATAAATTTTTGATCCTTGATCCTTCTCTGTGTGTGACAGAGAAGTCTGTGCAGATTTAGAAATCCTTAGATTTTCTCTTCAAATCCTTTGTAATCAGATTTAGAGTACAACATGACTCTATTGACCTCTTAGAATGCAGGAAATACAGATAATTATTTTAATTATCTGGGCAGAAAAATTCTCTGACACTAAGGTTTTCTTAGGTAAGATCCTTGATTGCAGCTTGCATGGTGATCTTGTGAATATTGTTGGTATAGGTGTAGTAGAAATCTGCAATCAGATTATCCTATGTCTCCTAAGGGTTAAATAAAGATATTATTGAATGTGTGGACCATGTGGAGTGGGTGTTTCAAACCTCAATGCTTGCTTCAAACTAGCCAAGAATATAGAGAAGCACATTCTCAATATTGATACTTATAACAACTCCAAGAAGGGGGTCAAGAGAGTCACTGAGGATATCAAGCTTTCTCCAGCTAAGTCTGTGAAAGTATCAGGGAATGATAAAGGAAATTCTCAGACTCAGAATTATTCTGGGCCAAAGAGAAATCCCCACCCAAAAAGGATAATGTACATTTTTACACAGGAAAGCCGCTGAGCCTCCCTCTCAGATACATCAAATATCAATGGGTACAGGGCAACAGGCCTGGTTAGTCATTTGCCATAATGTATCTATTACAAGAGAGAATCTTCTTTCAAAAAGATCAGCAAACAGTATAGAGAAGGCTTTTAATCACTTTCAAAATAATGGTCTTCTGTAAGTAAATTATTAATTAAGAAATAAATTAATCAAAATAGATATAGCACAGGTCCTCTGAATTTCATATTTCCATTCTTGCTTGCAGCTGACGACACAACAATAAATAAACATGATTACTTCTTTGTATATTATATACATAATTATTATTCATTTGAAGAACATTAAACTTCTGGTAATTGGCCGTCATGTACTGTTGTAGATAGTAGCCGGAGCATTGTCATGGATACCGGATCCGGCTAAATTCTGTTTCCACGTATGGTTCCTCTTTAGGCAGATTGCACGGTTTAGAAGGTGGGTGAAATGGTGCGATAGATGAGAAGCTCATGTCGGAGCAGGAGGAACAAAAATTCTACCTTCTTCCGGATCCGGGGATGGTAAAGGAGCCCCTTATGCCACCGAGGGTGTCATACTGCAGTTTTCGGTGACCTTTCGCGGTGAAAAGAACTCTCATCAGTTGATCATTCGAGAAACGCACGCACGCTTGCAAGACACTCTCACGCACTTACGTCCATATACGATACGAAATGCAGAAGCTATCGCTCATTCTTCTGGCTGTCATCACATTGGCAGCCGCACTCAATCCCATCATTGTCAAAGGCAAATACTTCTTTGACTCTGTCACTGGCCAACAGTTTTATGTTGTTGGGGTAGGCAGTGGATGTTTGATTCTGTATATAACAACCACAGGCTGCATATCAACCAACTCCTGGAGTCGATCCTATAGCTGATCTGGCTGGTTTGAGAAGAGACATCCCTTTCCTCACCTCTTTGGGAATCAACACTATCCGTTGTTACTACACCGACAACACACTCAACCACGATGCCGGTATGAACCTCCTCGCCCAAGCAGGTTAGACTTCCTTCTATTTTTCAAATACAAATCTGATGATAATCAGGAATCTACGTTCTTCTTGATCTGTCCACACCTTCTGAGAGTATTATCTCCTCTGCTCCCTCATGGACCACCGACCTCTTCGACGCTTACCGTAAGAGGCTTTTGATCAAAAATCCTCCTTCTCATTTTTCGAAGGTGGAAACATCGACGCCTTCATCGGTTACACCAACACTCTTGGGTTCATCGCCGGTAACGAAGTCATCCTCGCCGAGGGCACCACCCCTGCCGGTGCTTATGTAAAGGCCTCCATCAGAGATTCCAAGGCATACATCGCCTCTAAGGGTTCGAACAAGCCTGTAGGATATGCTGCCACCGATGTGCCAACTGGTTACACTTTCCAAGCTTATTTGAACTGTGGATCACCAGAGACCAGCGCAGACTTTTACGGACTCAACATCTACAGGTTATTTTTAAACTTCAATTTCCCGCCCAAATTGACCGTTATAGATGGTGCGGTGACGCCAACTTGCAGACATCTGGATACCAGTCATTCGAGCAGACATGGGCCGATTATAGCATCCCCATCATCTTCACCGAGTACGGATGCATCCAACCCAAGCCCAGATCTTTCAACGAGGTGATTCCCGCCAAAATTATCGTATGGCTTTACTGACGTGTACAGGTTGCTGCCATCTACAGCAGCCCCATGACCAACGTTCTCAGTGGAGGTGAGTGTCAATCATCACCATCGCATCATCACGTTGACCTCTGCAGGTCTCGTCTATGAATATGTCCAAGAGGTGAACGACTACGGACTTGTAGAGGTCGTCAACAGCACCTACGCTTACCCTCTTAACCCCGAATTCAACAACTTTAAAGCCCAAACCGCAAAGATCAACCCTCCCAGAAAGACGATCTCCACTTATTCCCAGAACCTCCCACAGGAGACGTGCCCATCTGTCACGGACCAATGGAGAAGTGCCGCCTCTCCACTCCCCCCCGTCGCCAACCACGCCGCCTGCCAGTGCATGTTTCAGCAGATCTCTTGCAGGTGCGCATCACATCTACAACGAGACATTTTCCTTCCGATTTTATTGACGAAAGACAGAACCTCCACAGAAGACGCGGTAAACGCATCTCCAGACGTCCTCAGCAAAGTTGGAGGTGTCTTAGATTACATCTGCGCCAACTACCCATCTGCATGTGCCGAGATCGGCACAAACTCCGCATCCGGAGTTTACGGAACTTGGAGCATGTGTAACGCGTTGGAGAGAGTTTCGTGGGCTATGTCTCAGTACTACCAGGCTTTTGGACCCAACCAAGGTGATATTGTCGGAGATCTTAAGACGACATGTGTTGACGTGTACAGGAGCCAGCGCTTGCAGCTTCGGAGGTCTCGGAAATGTGGTCACCCCCGTTGTTCCCGCCTCCACTCAGTGCCAGAACACCCCATCTACAATTGGCGGAACACCCACCGGTAACAACCCCAGCACCTACGTCCCCTCTACAACCGGCCAGAACGTCCCCTCTACAACCAGCCAGAACGTCCCCTCTACAACCGGCCAAAATGTCCCATCTACCGGATCTCCCGCCACCACCTCATCCTCTGGTGCGACTTGCGAGAAGACCAACTACTGCCCCTCTACACTCTGCGGCTGCAACGGAGCTTGCTACAACCCTTCCCAGTACTGGTGAGTTTTTTATTATCATAGTTTTTTCTGCAAGAACAAAAGCAATTTAAATAAAAAATCCGCTCATGGCTCCTAGTTGCGTCAGCGGACAATTGACTCAAATCGATTTCTGCTCTGCCCCCACCCCATCCACCACGGCTCAGGCTCCCGCCCCCTCTACAACCAGCCAAGTGGTTCAATCTACAACTAGCCAGGCTGTCCCAACAACCGCTGCCCCCGCTACCACCACATCTTCCTCTGGTCCCACTTGTGAGAAGGCAGACTACTGTGCGTCTACACTTTGTGCTTGCAACGGTGCTTGTTACAGCTCTTCCCAGTACTGGTGAATATTCACAGAAAATTCTGTTTTTTTTCTGACCGTTGTAGTTGTCTGAATGGACAGTTGACCCAGGCATCTTTCTGCCCCTCAACCAACACCCCCGCTCCGTCTACAACACAGTCCCCCGCAACTACAAGTGCATCTCCCGTCCCGACGTCTACAACTCGCCAGGCTGTCTCCTCTACAACCGCTTCCCCCGCCACCGCCACCACCACCTCCAGCACATGCCAGCAGGCCAGCTTCTGTGGTGAAGGACTCTGCGCTTGTGGTCAGGCATGCTACAGCCCCACGATGTACTGCTGCCCCAACGGCAGTTTGACACAGAAGGCCTTCTGTTGAAATAAATTATGGGATTGATCAAAACAATATCGGGAAGAATCTATTCATCATGACATCATCAGACTGCATCTCTATTGGAGTTGTGATACGGTGTTGAGATCATCATGTCCACATCAGTTTGCATTTCTGCGGAGACGTCTTCCATCTGCACATCTCCGAAAGATCTGATCGTGTCCTCTGAAGGACCATACAAATTGAAGTGAGAGTAGGAGTTTCCAGTATCGGTGCGGGGGGAGAAGGGGTCGTCAAGAGTGAGATCTTCTTCGTCTACATCCAGCCAACCGTAAATAGCCTGGAAGCTCGGTCGGAGTTTCGGTAGTCTTCGCCATGAATCTGCCAACATTGAGCAACATGTTTTCAGATCATCAAGATTGAAGCATGTCAATGATGGATGATCTCACTCTTCATCACGTCCACAAGCCTGCTGTCAGTCATCATCTGAGATGACACCACGGGACGGGTGTCGCAGGAGGTGACCGCAAGAGCTGTATCTTCGTTTGTCATTTGTGGGTACAGCTCCCCTCCTTCAGAAAGTATCTCCCAGATGACGATTCCATAGCTATATACATCAGACAATTCTGAGAACTGTCCGGTGAGGATGCCTGCGTGGATTCAGCAATTGAACAAAATAGAAGCAAGCTCACTCTCTGGCGCCATCCACTTAATCGGCCCAGACTGAAAGACACTGCCAGAATCTTGAGTCCTCAATGAGAGCCCAAAGTCGCTGATCTTGGCTGTTTGGGTCAGTTCAATTTTCCTCCAACAACTCACCGTCCATGCCGGCGGAGAGCAACACATTTCTCGCGGCCAGATCCCTATGGATGATCTATTTATAGATCAGGATGATGTTTATGAACATTAGTCACTCACTCCTTCGTTGTGCAGATGGCACATTCCACTGGCAATGCCCTTGGCAAAATTTCTCTTCAGCAGATTGGGTATTTCACCGCGACGATTCCTCAAAAAACTCAAGAGACTGCCGTTGACGCAAAACTGTGAGGCTTAGAACAGAATATAGACATCAAGACGAACCTCTGTGACGAGGGCGAGAGGCTGTGGCGGCAGACACACACCCATGAAGGTGACCAGATTCTGTGGTTTGTCAAAATATTGCACATCACGCTCCATACTTACAGGATGAGGTCTGAGACCTTGCAGGAGGATGGATTCGCTGAGGAATTCGTCCAATTGTGTGCCATCCTCTTTGAGTAGCTGTTTCACAGCGACTTTAGAGTTTCTCCACACGGCTCTGAAGACCATTCCATGAGCACCACGGCCGATTTCCATCTGTCAAATGTCAGATCATGTCAATGATGTCATTCTGACACTGACCGGTCGTAATAACTCTTCATAGTCGATCAAGATGTTAGCTTTTTGACCAATAAATTGAATTTCCGCTCCGGAAATTGCGTCTAAACCTGGGAGAGGTGCCAAGTTCTCAGGGTTGATCTTGAATTTTCTCTTTCTACGAATGATGACAACTACGATGCCCACCACAGCAATACAGACGAATAATATGACCCCGACAATCCAGATTGGGGCGACTGAGCTTTGCTTTGGCGTATTCGAAACACCACCTGCAAATGATGAGCTCACAATTATTCTGAAGCATAATGAGAATTCACTTACTCTTCTCTTCTTGGCTGTTCACTGAGTTTGATGAGGGACACATAACCTGGCCGTTGCCGACCACTATACCCCCAGAACATGTCATCGCGACAGGGACGGCTTAAAAGTGTCAGTCCTCGGCCATATTTATTCTGTATTGTTGTGGTCATGACAGAAAACCTCCTTTATAAACTGACATCTAATCGACTCACGTGTGGCGGTCTTGATGGAAGTTCCGTTTGACAAATAAATTGTGTCATTCGACGAAAAGGTGTTGTTTGCGAGGGAAACGTAGCCCGGAGACATCAAGGCGAAGGAAGTTCCTTGAGACGCCACGTTATCATCGAAATACAAGGCGCTGAATCGCGCAAGTCCAAAGACCGCGATGGCACCTCCGCTGATGGCCAGATTGTTAGTGAACCGAGAATTCTCAAGGAGGAACGGCTCCACGTCGGTGGAGTTGGCGCTCTGTCTTTTGGAAGTCATTGCGCCACCACTGGAGCGAATCTGGGGGCATAAACAGAATACCGATGATAAAGCAGAGACATACCACTATGGCACCTCCTACCGTCGCTCGATTGTTGGAGAATTGAGATCCGTTGATCTCCGCAATGACAATACCGGGGAGTAATTCCCAAGCACTAGATTGCAGAAAAGCGGCTCCGGCGTACCCACCGGCGGAATTGTTGTAGAATCTCGAACTGATAATATTGCATTTGGTCAAAGAGGTCGCAAACAGCCCTCCTCCGCTTTCCTGAATACATCAATATTTGAAATTCAAACACCGGAAAACGCGGGAAAACTGACCTGAGCGTAGTTCTGAGTGAAATTGGTGTTGGTCAAGTAAACGAGAGAAGGCGTGATGATGCTGAGCATACCGCCCTGCTGTGCACGGTTTTGAAGGTACCATCCTCCGGTCAATTCGAACTTGGACACCGTAGAGGTCACGGAGATGCCACCACCGGTGACATTGGCATTGTTGTTCGACCAAATCGAATTCGTGTCTGTGAAGCTGCTCATCGACGAGGAGACTCCGGATAGAGAGCTGAGGTAGAAGACACCTGTGGCATTCAGTGATTAACTTTTAATTCGACAACTGACCTCCGTCTGCAGCGATATTGTTGCAGAAATAATTCTCGCTAGACGTAATAGACGCCCCACTATTATAAGGTTCTAAAAATAGAAATCCTCCGCTGTACGCCGCCTTGTTATCACAAGCTGTCGTTTGGGAAATGTTGATTGCTATGGCCGTGGAGCCTTCTATGCAAAAACCTCCTCCGTTCCCTTGATTTGCTTGGTTGTTCTGCACACTACATTTCGTCACAGACAAATTGTTTACTGAGGCTGACTGAGGGATATAGATAGCCGCTCCCTGGGCCCCAGAGTTTTGGGTGATTGAAGATTGTCGAAAGATAACGGATGGTGACGAACCAGCGAAGTATAGAACTCCGCCAACTCCAGGCCCAAAAGTTGTTCCGGCGGTATTTGAAGAGATACTGGAATTATCGAAGACGACGGCAGAGAAGGTGCCGCTGAGAAGCGCCACACCACCTGTTCAACATTTAGAATACGCAATGTAATGATATACACACCATTTACGGCCGTATTCTTTGACAGAGAAGAGTTCGTCACGGTAAATAACGTGCCACTTCCCGTGATCGCAAATGCTCCTCCATTCACTTCGGCATAATTATTTGAGATCACCGAGTTCGCGACCGTAATCTTCTCCACGTTCCCAGACACACTGACAGCTCCTCCACTCGCCTTGTTATAGTTCCCACTGATATTCGTATTTTTTATCAAGATAGTCCCGATATTTCCCGAAAGAGATGCTCCAGCTCCATTGTTGATGGCATTGTTATTAGTTATATTGCAATTACTCAAGTTGACTATGGGAACAGAAAGTGTCCCCTGAACATTGAGGGAGCCACTATTTCTTGAGAAGATGTTGTTGGAAAACGTGGCAGGTGCGTTGCTGAGCATGACAACTGTGTTGGTCAGCATCAAATTTGATGAAATCAAGACTCACTTGTATCACCAGTGTTGCTGGAAATATTATTACCGTTAAAATTCAAGCTGCCGCCATTGACTTTCAAATAGAAAATGATTCCGTTGGTGGACTTTACGTTGGACACGCTATTGGAATTGATATACATGGTGGTTGAGGTGGCTGCCACCACGGTCTGCGTGTTGCAATTATTGCAGGTACATCCTATCAAGGTAAAAGACCCCACCGTTGTAGACGTAGATTGTCCGACCTGAATCAGTATTAAGAGATTCAATTTACATCAAAATTCGCACCTGAATCACGGGAACAACGAGATTTTGACTGTTGAAGTTGATGTTTTGGAAGGTGACGGTGGGAGAATTATCCACCTTGAAAATACCAGTCAAAGAGATCGGAAGCTGAGTGATTCCGATGAAACTCAAGGCGATCCCTCTGGCATTCAATGTGACGGGTTGAGTGATGTTATCATTTTGTGTGAAATACGCGGTGAGAGACCCGCCGCTCGGAATGTTGACCAGAACGGACGATAAAACTGTCAATGTCAGCACGTGTCACTGTCAACTGTGACATCTCTACCTGAGTTGTAGTTGCTCTCGGCTTGCATGTAGATCGTGCAATTCAACCCATTGCAGAATGAGCCATTTGGATAGGCAGTCGTTGTCGTTCCAAACTCTGTTGTGGTGGCATATACACTTGTCGTCTGTGCTTGTGTGGTTGAACCTATTTCAGTAGAACTTTGAGCCTCCGTACTGGTTACAGCTACAGAAGATGTATCAGCCTCTGTACTGGACCCGGCTTGAGTAGAAGAATACATCCCCGTTGATGATTCGGCTATAGTGGTTGAACCAGCCTGAGATGTGGTCTGAGCTTCTGTAGAAGTCTGCGCCTGGGAAGTTGATCGCGCTTGAGTGGTTTGTGCCATGGTGGTGGATTGGAATTCCGTGCTGGTCTGGAGCTGTGAAGATGTGATCGCTTCAGTGGTAGTTTGGGCCTCTGTAGATGATCCGGCCTGAGATGTTGTGGCAGCTTCCGTACTGGACTGATCTACTGTGGTGGAACCTGCTTCTGTGGTTGACATATCTTGTGTAGACGAGTTTTCTTCGGTCGTGGTATCCACCTCGGTGGATGAGCCTGCTTGTGTTGTTGTATATGCCTCAGTACTCGATCCCGCCTGTGTAGTGCTCTGCACCATTGTAGAACTCAGAGCAATAGTAGTAGAGCCTGCTTGTGTGGTCGTTTGAACCTCAGTTGATGATGCTACTTGGGTAGTACTCTGGACAATGGTCGAGCTCATAGCCTCTGTTGATGTCTGCACTGCAGTGCTAGAGAATACTTGTGTAGTCTGTGCTTCTGTCGATGATCCAGCTTGTGTAGTACTCTGAACAACAGTAGAGCTCAAAAATTCTGTTGATGTTTGCGCTTCAGAAGTGGATCCTGCTTGTGTTGTTGTTTGTGCCTCTGTAGATGATGCTGCTTGTGTAGTACTCTGGACAATGGTCGAACTCATGAACTCCGTTGATGTTTGCGCTTCAGAACTAGACCCTGCTTGAGTAGTACTTTGCACCATTGTAGAGCTCTGCGCATCAGTAGTAGAGCCTGCTTGAGTCGTTGATTGTGCCTCAGTAGATGATCCAGCTTCTGTAGTACTTTGAACAATAGTGGAACTCATAAACTCTGTTGATGTCTGCGCCTCAGAACTAGATCCTGCTTGAGTAGTGGTTTGCGCCTCAGTACTAGAACCTGCTTGAGTGGTCGTTTGTATCTCTGTAGATGATCTAGCCTGTGTTGTGCTTTGAACAACAGTTGAACTCATAAACTCTGTTGATGTCTGTGCTGCAGTACTAGATCCTGCTTGTGTTGTTGTTTGTACCTCTGAAGACGATCCAGCTTGTGTAGTACTCTGAACAACAGTAGAGCTCATAAACTCTGTTGACGTCTGTGCCTCAGAACTAGATCCTGCTTGAGTTGTTGTCTGCACTTCTGTAGATGATCCAGCTTGTGTTGTGCTTTGAACAACAGTAGAGCTCATAAACTCTGTTGACGTCTGTGCTTCAGTGCTGGACCCGGCTTGTGTTGTTGTTTGTGCCTCTGTAGATGATCTAGCTTGTGTTGTACTCTGAACAACAGTAGAGCTCATAAACTCTGTCGATGTCTGTGCTTCTGTACTAGAGCCTGCTTGAGTGGTCGTTTGAGCCTCAGTAGATGATCCAGCTTGTGTTGTGCTTTGAACGACAGTAGAGCTCATAAATTCAGTGGATGTCTGTGCCTCAGTACTGGAGCCCGCTTGTGTGGTTGTTTGTACCTCTGAAGATGACCCGGCTTGTGTTGTACTCTGAACAACAGTAGAGCTCATAAACTCTGTTGATGTCTGTGCTTCTGTACTAGATCCTGCTTGAGTTGTTGATTGTGCTTCGGTGCTGGACCCAGCTTGTGTTGTTGTTTGTGCCTCTGTAGATGATCCAGCTTGTGTAGTACTCTGAACAATAGTAGAGCTCATAAACTCTGTTGATGTCTGTGCTTCTGTACTAGAGCCTGCTTGAGTGGTCGTTTGAGCCTCAGTAGATGATCCAGCCTGTGTAGTACTTTGAGCAGCAGTGGATGTCTGTGCTTCTGTGCTAGAGCCGGCCAGTGTTGTTGTTTGAGCCTCAGTTGATGATCCAGCCTGTGTTGTTGTCTGTGCTACAGAGGAGGTTCGTACAATGGTTGATGTTTGTAATACAGATGACGATTGGAATTCTGACGACGTCTGAGCCTCAGAGCTAGTCTGTGCCGCAGTAGTACTCTGCACCATGGAACTGGTCATAGCTTCTGTTGTAGTGAAGGGAGGTGGGAGTATGTATAGAGTCCGAGAAGATAACTCCGTATTTTGTGGAGAGATCTTCACGCTGATGGGGACGGGGTTAGTTGTGGGTGTTACCGTGGGGACAGTACAAGTGATCATCGACCCGTTGACATCCAGAGCAGCTCCAGTGCACGCTTGTCCTCCAACCAACACAGTGATGCTCCCTGTAGATCGTCCAAACCCTGTCCCAAAGAGAGTGATTACACCTCCATTGTAAGGGACAGAAGATGGAGACACTGAAAAAACAGCTGGCAAAGGAATGCTCTGGAGCCATATGCCACCACGAGCCGTCAAGCTGTTCACTGTCACGGCGACAAAGGCTGTAGCGTTGGCCAGATTTGGCGCATTGCAAACGATCTGCCGATAAGTGAAAGAGGAGATGGTGCAAGCGGCACTACAAAATGTCAATACAAAACCGACTCGATCGGATCTCACCCTCCGACGGTAATCTGCACGTTACTTGATGTAGTTAAAAATTGCCCCGTCAATGTTAGAGATCCGCTTGTGACAGTGTTCACTGTGACCACTCAGAGAAGGTAAACAATCGTGATTCTTACATGAATTTGTCGTGATGCTACGCAGGTAAGGTTTGGTCTGACAATTGACCGCGAAATTAAGGTTATAATTACACATTGGATCCTCATTGTAGAACGTCAATGCCGGAACAGTTTGTGAATTGCTGCAGGTCAAGCCAATGTTGGCCATACGAGAGCACCCCGATGGGACATTTGCGTAACCCATCATACGAGGGTTATTATACTGGTCGAGACCGTAAGACAAATTTCCGTTCTGAATAACCGCCCAGGTGCTCATCTGCATCATGGAGGAAGCAGTAGGCGCTCCATTAGCGAGTGAAATTCCGCAAGGATTCCAGTCGAATAGTTGGGCTATATAGTCGGAGCTGACAAAATCTTTGGTGGGATCACTGTAGTAGCCCAGGTCGAATATGACGTTCCCACTACCATCTAAAAATTGGCAGACGTTTGGTGTAAAATTGTTAAAATAAGCTGCAGTCACACTCGTTTGTCCTTCGTATGGTGAGATTCACAAAGAATGTCAAAATACATATACCTGTAGGAACTCCGCGTACTTTCACTCCTGAATAGCTACAAGTTCCTGGAGTCAAACTGACCGCGCCACTGAAGAGGGTGCAGTAGTAGTTATTTGTACCGCACGAGTCATACGAGAAGCCGGTACAGCTGGAATTCGACGAGCAGGCGTTGACACAAAAATCTGCCGATTGGCCGTAGCTTCTTTGGGAGCCACTACCACTGATGACCATATTGGGGATTGGCGCATCACCACCTGTGAAATCAGAATAATTCTCCAATATGTATTTCTTCTCATTATCCATCAGGTATGTATTCAAGATTACCTGTCACAACCGTGATAGTGTTGGATTGGACGCTAGTCGAAGACAGTGTGAATCCACTGATAGTACAAGTAAATTGTGTGTGAGGTGTCACCATTGTTGGGCTATATATAGATCAATCCACATGTTGCAGCTTCCATCAAATAAACTTACTTGGTACAAAACGCTGTTCCTATTATGACGGTAACAATATCAAGCGAAGTGGGCCCAAAGTTGGTCCCTGTCACTGTGACCAGTTGACTACCCGTTCCTGAGATCTGAGATATTCCGGTCACAACAGATGGAATATAACTGTAGAAAGATTGTACGACGATATTGGCATAGGTCGATGTGATCGTCAAGACCGGAGAGAAATTTCGGCCACTTCCCATCGTTATGTTGCAACCCACCATTGAGGAATTATACCACTGCTCGCGTCAATTAAATTTTTCGTCTGAAATTGTCTGGCATACCGTACAGACACTTCCGGCAATGTTGATGGAAAGTGACGCTGTGGTTGCTCCGGTGTAACCGACCAACGGAAAATTGGCAATTCCCCCGGTAGTAGGGATTGAAGTGGCGTTCTGTGCACTGACTAGAGATATACTGCTGGGCACTCCCCTTATCGGAACCGAGTTAAACTTTACGCTGAGCGATGCGGGGCCAGGGTTCAAAGGACCGAAATTACACTGTATAATAAAGTTGTTGAAACTGGCAATATTACAAGGTATTCCACCCAAAGTGATGACCACGTTAGATGACTGAGATATTTAGTGGTATAGGGACATACCACTCACCATTGTCCCAAAATAGCCTCCATTAATTGTGAGTGAGCCAGACACTTGCCCATTTGCCGGTGCTGTCGTGTTAACAGAAGTCCACAGAGCATATGGGGTGGTGAAATAGTAGCTACAGTTCAAAAACAAATTGAAATTATACTGGTATGTCGGGTTTTCGGGAAGATTGACGAATGCTATGTCTGGCCTATTCTGGCATATGATATTCACGACCAGGGAGCGGTTGTAACTGTCAGGAGCAGTCCATGATGTGTAGATATCATTCGTGTTGTTATTGTACCATCCAGAATTGCTTCCAGTGACATATGCAATGTTGTTCATGAAGAACCCGTAGCCTGTCTGCACAGCGCTTACTGTTGCCTGGCAACCAAGACCATGGCACATCCTGAGATACTTTATGAAGATTTTAAGAAGATATATTACCCGCAGGGGGTCCAGTAGTATATGTATTGGTTTGTCTCACCACCTGGTGAGCTGAAGTCTCCACTGTTTTTATCAGTGAGACTGCATCTATAACGGTTTCACCCACGATGGTCCGGAGCCCAACCCAGTTATCGCCGCCAGATCGTAATAATAACCGCTCCTCGGGCTCGCGAAGAGGCATGACGCCCTGTTTGGAGGTACGCTCACATACGTATAACTCACGGTGGTGTTGTACACTCTTCCAGTCTTGAGGTATGCGGCGGCAGAGATGGTCACGGTGTTCCCCGCAGCCCCACTTGGTAAGCTCGTCACGGAGTTCCCACCAATCTTGCGACGATTAAAGCTTGTTGTCATCTATGACGAACCTGAAATACAATGTTGTTGATGTACTGCATGCCAGCAGTATTCGTCAGGAGATACGGGATGTAATTTGTTCCCTGAGAAGGAACGATCAGAAATACCACGCCATAAATGATTGCGGTAGATGTACAGACAGAGAGAGCGGTGCAGCTCTGTATCAACTGTCCTCCTAAATCGCAGGTAGTCCAAGAAGAGGGCATTCCGTAGGGGAGAGAGATAAGCAGATCTTTAACGGTTCAATCTAACATTCGTACAGATATGACTCACTGGTGAGGCCACTATTGGAGAGGTTGAGATATTGGATATTGGATCCAAGATTAAGATAATACCAACCATCATTCCATCCAATGTTAGTTCCTGACAAGTCTAAACGCCTGGAATGGATGAGGTGATGCAAATGTCATCAACTCTCTTACTGTAAATAAGTCACATTTGAAAGGCCGAGCGCATAACCAGGCAGGTTGATGTTGTTGCTCAAATCCAGATTGATGAAGGGTAACGCAGTCCAGGAAGAAGAGAATGACCCCAAACTTGCATTGCGTGCGACCAGGGTAGTGATCTGAGTTGTTCAATTTGATGACTGCAGAAGTGCTTACTGTGCTTGTGAATGGAGACGGAAGGGTGCCTATGGGGGTGTTGGAGCAGATGATGCTTGTCAAATAAGGGATGTTGAAGAAGTAATTCCAGTTTGGCTGTTGAAAAGTGGTGCCATTGATATACAATGTCTGAAGCTTGGGGAGGTTGCCGGCTTGTTGCCATTGGTTTGTCACACTACCACTCCAAGCGTTGAACGAGAGATCAAGGTAAACAAGCTGTAATTATGAGCAGTGAACAGACAGTGTCGATATACACCTGTTGCATATTGACATTCCCAGAAAGAGAGGCGAAACTGTTGTAAGATAGATCCATTGTTGCTAAATTCGCACAGGAAGGACACGAAGCACCAGCACCAAAGATGTCAGTGTAAAGATTGGTCATCCAATTGCCAGAGATATTGAGGTATTTCAGGGCTGGGAATTGCTGCAATTCGGGTATCCATGTTCCTGAGAGATGTGATTCTTGATTTCAAGCGGGCATTTATTTACCTATGGCATTCTGCGACAAGTCCAAGATTTGGAGATATTGTGGATAGTAGTTATTCGTATTAATTCCCCCCATACCGGTGGCTTTTGAAGAGGTGGTCGTGCCATACAGATTGTTGTTCCTCAGAATGATCGAAATGACATTCTGATTCCCGTCGCACGTAATGCCATAAGCGCTACAGATCGCCATCATTGAATTGCTGGCCATGCTGGTGGACCATCCTGCTGAATTTTTCCACGTCCTTGTGTTCGACGTGGCATACAACTGAGATAAATATCCGCCGATGTTAGAAGCTGTCTCTGTAGAAACAACGCCCAAACTGCTGAATAATAATACAAAGACAGCGAGGACGAGCCTCGTGGTCATGCTGAAAGGACAGTGATGTGTTTGTCCGCTGCTATTCCACGGTTTAACCCTCAATCACCTCACTTTTGGTGAAGTTCGGGCGTAAGCGCATGTCCCCGAATTGTGCTCCGACTTTTCCGCTTGAAACGCGCTTGATCACCTCTATATTTATCAAAATCAGCCTCTCACATATGGCTGAAGCTGGAAATCAATTGTATTGCACAAGTAGGGATTAATGTAATTGCAAACAAAGAAGAGAGATGCACAAAAGAATTCTTGGTAGGGGACAGCTGTCAAGCTGCCATGCATCTCCAAGCGAATTAAAACACTAATTCTGATTTAAGTAGTTGAGAAGTCCCTGGCGATGACAGACAAACATTACAGCCTGGAGTTAAGGCTGCTCAAATTGTGAGCATTTTAATTCTGGCAGAATTGTCATCATGGAGCTTTCGTAACGTTGTGATGGGATTTTTAAATATATATTTGACATTTCCGCTGCCACAATGGAGAATTATGTAAATGAATTTCACCTTTCATCATCGACAAGCTCTCCGACTATGAGTGATTCAGAATGCTCATTATTTATGGTGGATTTATTGTAGATATTTTGGATCCAAGAAACCACGCAAGGTAACAGATGTCCTCATGGCTTCCAAAAAACATCATTCAAAATGAAAGGCGTGTATCATAGGTTAAAATCGCGGTTACAACCGTGCCGCCTGCAAAAATCAAATGTTTCTGTTGTAGAAACAAAAATTCGCAGAAACAAGAATTTGATGTTGAGGCTGCGCGGACATTTTTTTGCATCACGAAATGTCTGTTGAAGGAGGAGAGAAGATCTTTAAGGCCAGATGTGCCCAATGCCACACCATCTCTAAGGGTGCCCCCCACAAGCAGGTATGACATGTATGATATAAGGTTGTAACATGATCGATCTGATTGCAAAAAAGGGACCTAATCTCTATGGTCTCTTTGGCCGCACAGCTGGAACTGTTCCCGACTACTCATACACTGCTGCCAACAAGAACTCCGGTGTGTAATAATCTGGCATTATTAATACTGACTTTCCAGGTATTGTCTGGGAACAAAAGACCCTTCACGACTATTTGGAGGTGATTACTCATTCAGTTACATTATATTGACAAGGAATTGATGGACCACAGAACCCCAAGAAGTACATCCCTGGAACCAAGATGGCCTTCCCTGGACTTAAGAAGCCCAACGAGAGAGACGACATTGTCGCTTACCTCAAGTCCGCTTCTGCTTAAGCAGAATAAATTGGGAGACCAAATCAACTCGCATCAATGATAATCAATGATAATCAACCAACCAACATTTCCTTTATGGGAATTATTCAGACATCAAAGACTCCTCCTCTGCATTGGCTTCCGACCGCATCTCCAGTGCAAGTTTTCCAAGCACAAACCACAAGATGGACATCAACACCAGCCCTCCGATGCCGATCAGCAGACCTACGATTTTTATTTATAATATATTTATCTGCTTCATCTATACATGTCTGCAACAGAGTAATGTTGACTCTTTTAGAATTATCGTGCAAAGACGAAATAAAAATTGTGTTCACGATTGAACATACGGATGATTCTTAAAGGATTGTTTTGCATCAAAACATCATGATGATAGACTTGCCGAATTTGATGAATTGGAAGTTGTCAATCTCGCATTCTGAAAAGCTGTGATATTCTGCTGCGAAAGACAGAGCGGCATGTTGGCTTGTCTGTGAGAGGTAAGTGAACTTGTCAAATGAAAGGTGCCACCTCTCTCGACTTGACACCGATGTACAGACTGCCGCCACAAAACTTGACAAGAGTAATACATCTCGACACATTGAATACTCTGAGTGTGCTTTCATCTGGAATCTGTATGGTTCAGCGGAGAGAGGTTGAAAAATAGATCACCTTCCCGGTTTCAGAAAAGATTTCAAGAGGAGAGTTGAGATAAGTTCCATTAAAAAGACATATCTGGGAGCTATCAATACGAAAGACCAAGAAAGGTCGTACCTGCAGTGAAGTCCCCATTCCATTATCCGATGGTTTATAATCATATCGAAATAAAGTCATGTCCTTTTGGTGAATAGTGCCCTCCCATGTGGATGAATTAGAGGAGACATTAAGAGGAAGCACAATGCCAGAGGTCCCATTTGGTACATACTGAGCGTTTGATTTTAATTTTAGAGGAACAAGGAATGTCAGTAATAGAAGGACTGCAGTATTCGTCAATTATGAATCACCAATTAAGAGTCTTACCAGTGAGACTCAACAGTATACCGGCCACAAATATGATACGGCAGTGACGATCCCAGCGTGCTGATCTTCTCGTCCTCATGGTAATAAAATGTCGGGAAGTGTCCAAGAAGAAAGATTCCGCATCACAATATTTTTCAGGAAATCAGTATCATACATGGCCACAGTTCTGCAAGAGAGGATACGCAAGGACGGCATCGTCTTAAATGACAGAGTTCTAAAAGTCGATTCTTTTCTGAATCATCAAGTGGATCCTAATCTCATAATGGATTTGGGAGAAGCTTTTGCCAATCACTTTGGTCCAAAGAATGTCACAAAGGTGAGTCGTGTGCTGTTGAGTGCCAATTAATGGAAAAAGGTCCTGACTTTGGAGGCATCTGGCATCCATATTGCCTTTGCTACGGCTTTGAAACTTGGAGTTCCATTCGTTTTTGCCAAAAAGAGACCAGCAACTACACAACAAGGTGATGATCGACTCTTTGTGGTGGAGTGATTGCAGGATGGAAATCGGGATCTCATCTGTTTGTACATGTGCTCAACGACGTAGGATCGCACGTGTACACAGCCGAAGTCGAATCATTCACACGTAATCAGACATGCAACATCAGCGTATCTAAAGAGTACATCAGAACAGAAGACAGAATATTGATCATCGATGACTTTTTAGCCGCAGGAAATGCTGCCCTCGGATTAGTTGATATCGTGAAGCAAGCCAATGCCACAGTATGTACATTTCAAACCTGAAAAAATATTTCAAAATTGACCATTTGGTTGGACATAATATATTGACATTGTGTCTCATACATTTGGTAATGATTGAAGGTGGTTGGTGTCGGTATCGCTGTAGAGAAGAGCTTTCAAACAGGGAGAGACCGCTTAGAGGCCGAGAACCTAGAGGTGTTGTCTCTCGCGAGAGTGGAGTCCATGAGCGCAGAGACAGGTGTGAAATTCAAGCTCACATAAAAAGAACAATTCAACAAAAACCATCTTTGTCTTTGTGATGACTGCTAATTCGTTCATGATGATAACAAAATCGATTTCTTTTATGTAAAGTATTTGATGCGTTTTGTTCGTCGTGGCTGGCGTCTCACATTTGTGATATGCCCAAGTCTCCGCGAATCCCTCTCTCTCTGCCTGTTGTCAAGATGCCACATGATGGTGTCAGCATGTTCTCCTGACTTCTCAAAAACTCGGCCGGAAGATGTTATTCTGCAGCGTAATGTTGCTGGTATAGCGTGCTCGTGATTGTACTGAGTGAATCTTTGATATTGGTACTTGCTATGATATGTCTCTGGTTTAGAATGGTGCAACGCTCAGCCAAATGAAGATGTGGGCAAGCTGAGTCCTCAGATGCAGAAGACAGCCACAACCCGTGAGGTTTCGGTTATTGCCGAGAATTTTTGCGGTAAACCGACGCGGAAAATTGGCGAGAGGGATGAAAAGATTTATTTTCATTGTCAAGATACAAGTACTGCACCTCTATGAAGATCTTTATTGTCATACTCTCTTCCGGAGTGAGGGGGATGAGCTTTGTGGTTTGACCACAAACACGCAGAAGGAAATCCATAGGTCCCCATGCGTCTTCAAATTGTCAATACAGAAATAAAAAATCAATCCAATTTTAGCTGAACTATTTTTATTTTTCGTGAAAAACAGTGGTGAATCGAGCCCAGATTCTTCACGGTCCGACAGACTTAAAATTTACAAATCTGACCTCTTCTACCCAGTCATGGTACTCGCATCACTGTCGACAGTGGGATGTCACACACGCTCTTCGACAAGCCTGAACTGAAGCGTCTCTGATGGCTGTCATGGAATCACTGGGACTCTGTACTGCGCAGATTACGTTTCATCAGGAGAGATCACTTTTAATACGGTACCACTTACTTACCAAAACAATCTTCCTTTGATCACAACTATATTCTATGCTGAGATCTTCCATCCTGACGATTCAGAGGGAAGTGACCGGAATCGGTGTTTGATAGATGACAGCTGTCGAAATCCACACGATATTCTATAATATGACATCCACACATGAGTTTTCACCTAGATGCTATCACATTTGAGAAGTGCGATGATCCGCGATCTGCGAATCTCGCACCATCACCGCTGCCCGCGTCTGGTAAATATTCGCATATCTTCGCTGATGAAATACGATCTGCGATTCGGAAGCTGACCATCATCAACCTCTCAAATCACAAGCACACGAACCACTCCCACACGAACGTTTTTTAACCTCTATTTATATCCAACAATGCCCATCGTCCAGAAGATCAAGTCTGTCCTCCACAGAAAGAGCTCCGTCCCTGAGGCACCTGTCCAGCCCGTTGCCCCTCTTGCCCCTGCTGCTGTTGCAGCACAGCCCATCAACTCTGATGCCCTCTTGGCTCAGAAGGAGATGCTCGCCCAGCAAGAGCTCAACAGACAGGCCATGGTCGGAAATGGAAATGTCTATGACGAATTAGCCGGATCCAGACACAGCAGAAGAAACAGCCTTTTGGTCGAGGAGACTCTTCTCCCCGCTCAGACCACCTATGTTCAGTCTGCTCAACGTGCTTCCCTCATCAGAGAGGAGCCCACTATCATCCAAACCATCGAGAAGGACGTCGTCATCCAGTGAGTTCTCTTGATCTTTCTATTTATTAAGAATAGGCTCTGATTATGATACAGAGAGAGAATCCACCCTATTGAGAAGGAGGAGATCCAGCCCATTATCTACAGAGAGAGAGAACAACTCGATGTCAGACAAGTCACCCAGATGATGCACGAGACCCAGATCCAGCCCACTCTCATCGAGCAGAGAGAGCTGGCACCCGAAGTCCGCGAGGCCATCGTCGAGAGAGCCGAGCCCATCCCCGAGAACATCGTCCTCGCACATACCGAAGTCGATGCCCTCCAGAGAACTCAGGTCGTACACGCCCCCATCGTCGAGGAGATCATCAAGAAGACCGTCATCGAAGAAGTCCAGCCCGTTTTGGAGCGCGACGTCTTTATCCCCACCAATGTGGTCATGACACAGCCCGTCTATGAGAAGATCATCGAAGCACCCACCGTCTACAGAGAGGTCAGAGACATGAGAGAGATTGGAACCCGCAGCACCCTTGCCACCGACACCTTCGTCCAAGAGGGTTACATGAACAACAACCTCGCAGGACAGTCGTACTCCTCTTCTTCCTACGAGCAGAGAAGACTCTCTCAAAACTACGACCAGGCTCTCCTCAACCAGAACCTCTCTGCATCCTCTTATGATCAGAGAATGCTTTCCAACTCTGAGAGATTGTCTCTTAACGCCAACCAACTGAACAACACCAACATGTTGGCCACCGGACAGGTCCTCCCCCAGGTGCAGTCTAGCCGCCCCGCTTACGCCTACTTGCCTTCCAACTATGTAGAGGCCAGACCTCAATTCATCGGAACTGCCTCTGAGTTCCAGAGATCTGCCGGTGGACTTCCCCAGACTGCCTTCTCTCACGCTAAGAGCTTGCCCACCGTCTACCCCATGCAGCCCATGCAACAATCCCAGGCTCCTCTTGCTTTTGCCAGACAGTAAAAGAGAGATATAAATTATTGCCACGAATCACTTGGTCTTGAATTCAAGATTTTTAATGATCAAGTCAAGCGACCAATCATGGGGACTGCATCTCTTTAGACGATGCAAAAACAGTCAAAATGCACTCCATCTACAACGATGTTTTACCCATTTTCCCGCTAAAAGATACACCTTGCTGATTTGTAGAAATAAATCATCACCTCTGAAAACGTTGACGAGGTACTGGAACATGGCCCACATAGTGGTACAACTTCCGGCCATCGTCTTAGTGCCTTTCAGGACCACTCGGGGGCAGCAGTTTGGTTTTTTCGATCAGCAAGGAGGTGCGAAAGTGTGAAGTCAAATGATCAAGCTGGTCCACTATTTTTGGAAGTAATCTCGTGGGTGCACCAGTTGTAGAATAGGTGTACTTGCGGGGAGAATCCATTCTCCCAGTGCTGAGAACACTGAGAACGAAACAGACAATCAGACACAACGATGAATCGATTATTTTTTGTTGGTGGTAATTGGAAATGTGTGAGTTACCTTTTGCGTGAATTGCCATTTCATTTACTGTGATAATAGCATGGAAACAGATCCATGATCAGATCTTTTGTGGAAGAGATCAACACTGCAACTCTCCCCCTCAACAATCAAGTTGGTAAGAGGATCATTTCACACGTCATCTTTACATCATCTAGAAATTGTCCTCGCACCCATGTCAATACACATCGAGACTGTGGCGAAAGTGATCAAGCCCGAAATTGCTGTTGCAGTTCAAAATGTGCATACAGAGCCAAAGGGCGCTTACACTGGAGAATTGAGCCCAGAAGCAGTCAAGGATTTTGGGGTTGATTGGGCTATCATTGGACACTCTGAAAGAAGACAATACTTCCAAGAGACCGACGAAGTATTACTTTATCATCACATGATCATGGCATTTTGGACAGTCCATGTTTTGCGGTGCTGTGTGCCAACATTAATTTCCAATGCAAAAACGGAAGTTGAACTGCAAAAGATCTTTTTAATGTGAACAATTAAATAATCATCAAATCTTCTGATAACTGCAGCTTGTTGGAAAGAAGGTCAGCTCATGTCTTAGAGCATCGTTGAAAGTGATCGCTTGCATCGGTGAGACAGAGCAAGAGAGAAGAGCAGACAAGACTGGTGTGTTTCTGCAAATCTAGTGTTAAAGATTTTCAGATGCAAGTGTCGGAATTCCGGCAAACACTGTAAACACAACTGAAATTTCGCAGAAGAAGTCATCGTGAGACAACTCAGTGCGATATCATCGAATGTACAGAAGGGGTGGAGCCATGTCGTATTGGCTTATGAACCTGTCTGGGCGATCGGGACCGGCCTCACCGCCACCCCCGAGCAAGCTCAGGAGGTACGTCAAGTCGTTGTAGATTGAATATATTCAATATTTATTTTGTTTGGGCACAGCAGTTGGTATTTTTGTGCCAAAATAATGTATTTTAAAATAAATAAATGTGTGAATATTCAAGTTTGAAAAGATTGTATATTGTCACTGAAATAAAATTCAATCAAAATTAAAAGCGAAATAGGTGCATCACTTCATCAGAAACTGGATCAGAAAGAGTGTCAACCCCGAGGTGGCTGAGGCCGTCCGAATCATTTACGGCGGTTCCGTTAAAAATTCAAACTGCAGAGATTTGGCGGGAAAACCGGACATTGATGGATTCTTGGTGGGAGGGGCTTCGCTGGAAGCTGCACAATTCATTGAGATCATAAACTCTCAGGGAAGCAAAAAATCAAAATTATAAAGACACCATTCAGTGTTCTATTTTTAGCATTTAGAACCTGAATTTGATCTCTCACTACAACGGGGCACTTTTTTCCGATCATTTGTCACGTGATCAGATCAGGAAATCATGTCCGAGAGGAGATTGATCGATGATATACAAAGAGATGAAGTTAGGAAGAATAATTCTGTGCGAAGTTTTCCTGAGTGCAAACAACAATTTGAATTCCAGCACGACTGTTTTAGAAGGAAAAGACTTGGTCTTGGGGAGAGCAAAGAATGTCAAGACGCTTCTATCTTCGTCAGACAATGCATCACCAAAGTGGTTTGTCCGATGTAAGTTCATGAATGTCAGAACGACAATTGATTATGTTTAGGGAATTTGCCGCTCTGCAAAAATGTGCTGGAGATCAACTGAAACATCCACCATTATACTGCTATAATCAGATGAAATCAGCCATACAATGCTCAGCTCAATTAGCTTTGGAAATCGAGCTGCTTCAGAAACAAGATGAAGTAATGGTGAGTCTCCTTATTTATGAGCTTCAGGCTGATCTTCGCAGGATGGTGAAGAATGAGTAAATGGAATTTTTGTGTGAAATTTTTGTGTGCTTCCAATTTTATTAATAAAACTTATTTTCCACCTTCAGCTTGAAGAGGCCTCTCAACGGGTGTCAACGAGCGTCACTTGTGCATATAGAGGTCCTTAGACCTCGGATGAACTATCATCTGAAAGACATCGTGAGAGGCTGTGGGTTTTCTTCAACATCGCGCCCATTATCCATATGGAAGGTGCGATCCTCCCGGGGTCCGTGGCAATCGCCAACCATGATTACCATGCAAAGGGTGTCAAATTATCTACTGGCTCAACCGACGTCAGCGTGAAGAAAGGGGACATTCTCTCGATCAAAGAGATATGTCCAAATTCTTGGGTGTTGGTCTCTTTCATTACAGATGAGAAGACACAGACACCCATAGAGGACAAACCAATGGGAATAGTGCCCCTATCATTTCTAGCCTCAGATTTAAATGATGATGGACCTTCAATTCCTCCTTTTAAAATGAATTTACACCAAAACGATATGGCTGCTGCATTGTGGGACTACGAGCCTAACGGAGAGCGACCACGAGACGACAACGAGGACGTAGGCCTTTCGAAGGGCGATATAGTTAGAATCTTGGCCACTTTGCCAGACCACTGGTACAAAGTACAGATCATCACGAATGGAAAAGTGAGTTCTAAGGCTATTTCACATTCTTAGATCATCGGCAAAATCGAAACGGAATTAATGATTCTAGGTCGGAGTTGTGCCCTCTGGCACCTTACAACAGCTCTTTGTGAAGAATACACTGGATGATTCTGTCGATATCGACCCGCCAAGACTTCAGAAGACTACATCGGCTGATCGCTGCCGATCTCCTTCAGAATATGGGAGGAGCCATGCCAGGAGTGTGGTGTGTATTTTAAAAATCTTACGTGACCCGATCATTGATAAATGATGCACAAGCTGCAAAGGAGGCAGAATAGTCGATGCATAGACAATTTTAGAGACTGAATCAGTACAGTCATCACCAAACTTCAACGTTTCTCGGCAAATCTTAGAGGATTCTGGGAAGTCACCAACTATCTCTGCCAACAGAAAGCAGGAGGAGCTATTGATAAAACTCTCACAAAGCTACATCTTTGCAGAGCCCGATACCCCCGAAAACATCGTATTCGACGGTAAGTTTCGAAGAAATTCAATGAAAACTCAACGAAAGTTCACAGAAAAGGATCCAAATATTCTGAAGGCGGCGACGATGTTAAAATTGATAGAGAGGTTGACATTTTCACAATTTATAGGTGCAGATTCAATTTTTCAAACGTGTTTTGATTTTAACTTTCACAGATCCCTTCTTTGCGGACCAATTCCTCACCACTTATCGGTCATTCATCGCGCCAAACTACCTCTTAAAGCTGCTCATTGCGAGGTATACTTTCTGAATGGAAAGACCTCCTTCAACTTTTCATGTTTTGCCCAACTACAACGATGTAGTGTCTCAGTTTGCAGCAAAGTTCAGCGAAACGAATTACTTGTTTTGATCAGATCCAACCGTATTTTTCTATCGCGCAGCCCGCATTGTAGTTGGCAGTTCAGCCCACTCAGCAGGCTATTAATCAGATTTTTCACGAGGTTAAAGCAACAAAATTACGTTTCCGCCCACACAACAGAGCTGCACACTGATAAAGAGATAAAATCAGATGCTAATATTACATACAGATTCGAGGTCGAGATCCCCGGCGACTTTTCCGAGCCAGAGAAGGAGATGTTCACCTCTTCTCTGGTCAAACCCGTCCGGTTGAGGTATTGTCTCGTTGTAGATGCTATCGTAATATTTACAGGGTTGTCAACGTGATGAAGCGGTGGCTCGAGGAATACTGGTGGGATTTCCGGGATAACCCAGAAATGCAGACGGAGATTTACGAATTCGCGGAAAAAAAAATGAAACTGACCATGGAGGTAAATTCGAATTTTTCTGAAAAAGTTTCGAATCTTCCCGAAACAACCCGAATATTCTGAAAGTTCTAATCTCCGTAGTCGGCGGCCAGCATTCTCATGAAAATTTTGCATCGAAAGGTGAGCGAATTTGGGTATAGGATCACTCACCTCGTCAGAGACTAGAGCCCCATGCCCACGCCTACATACTGGTTCTGGGGACAACCCCACGTAATGATTACGTCACATCACTATTATGTACAGATCCAAAAACAATCGCGGAACAATTGACACTGATGGACTATGGCTTGATCAGAATGGTCGAAGTGAGAGAGTTTATAGGACAAGCCTGGAGCAGGAAGTCCAAACACGAGAAGGCACCGAATATTATGGCAGTGATACATCGGTTCAACAAGGTGAGCATATCTGTTTGCAAACGAATTGTATTTATCATAATAAAAATGCTCGAAGAACGTGGAGCTTCACTGTACAAAAACGATGATGCAAAAAATCGACCAAGTCTCCTTGTCATATTTCACGGATCTTCGTGACAATCTCCAGGTCAGCTTGAGTTTAGTTGGTAGCACAATAGTCCACGAGCAAGACCCCGCAAACCGAGTCCGACTACTGACTCATTTCATGCTGGTATGTCTTCGTTTTTATGTCTTGTACAAGAGTTTTTTGTTGTAAAAGGGTGAAGCCTCAACAGAATCGCAGAATCGCATTTTCAAGACGATGACAAGACATTTCATGGAGTGTAAATTGATCTTCTCCAGGTGATTGAACAGTTGAATGAACTCAAATCTTACAATGCTCTACTGGCTGTTGTTCTTGGAATGCAAACCGGCTTTGTAGGGCGGCTTCGAAAGTCCTGGGCAGTAAGAGAAATCTCAACGGAATTTCGTCAACTCACGTGACCAGGCTGTAAACCCAGACCTGTTGAGTCATTTCAGAGCATATGTCTCTGCCTTTTCGCCCGAAGGAAGTCATTTGAATTTGAGGCAGATTTTACGGCGTCGAGACACGTCCAAACCTTGTGTTCCTTATCTAGGTATTTTCCCGCTCTTTGGATATTTTAAATTTTGAATGATTGTTTCAGGTATTTATCTGAGCGATCTCACCGTGATCGAAGAGATACACCCAGACACCATTGGAAAACTGATCAATTTTGAAAAATGCGCCAAGACCGCCGCCGTCATCAAGGTAACACGACTGTCATCCAAACACTTCTGACATCTCACAGGAAGTCATGAGCTTTCAGAAGATCCCCTATGTCTTGGCTCCCCTCACTGGCGTCCAGGCCCTTCTCCACGGAGAGACGGACGAAGAGCCAGACGAGAATGAATGCTACAGGGCTTCTCTAGTGGTGGAGCCGCCGACACCAAAAGAACCTAGGATAGAGGCTGAGACGGTGGTAAACAAGCCAAAGAAGAAGATGTCCGTATTCAGCCTTCTGTCTCCCAACAAGCAGGAACGCAAGGTGACTCTTTATTTCTGAAAAACGAAGATGACGGAGAGTAGAAGCAACGATCATCTTTTCATGATGACAAGGACCGCAAAGGAACCAAGATGCCTCTCACACAGACAGTGTCATCTGAAGACATCCACTCTATAAAGAGGTACATGGACTCGCCAACGACACCGAAAAAGGGACCGGTCAAGCAGATCCAGAATGCAAGAGCAGGACTGGTCCGAAGTGAAGATGGGGTCAAGACGGCATGGTACCCGGTCCGCTCACCTGGTGAGACATCCACGGGAAATTTCAGTCCCAAACGGTTACTTTAATTCAAATTTTGAATCTTTCAGGGTCGAGTCCTCAAGGTTCCCCACAACAATTTTCACCCAGCTCTGAGCGTAAATCCTACAGGCTGCCGCAAGAGAAAATGACGACTGAGGACATATCGGCCTGGTCTTCATCCTTGTCATCCCTTCACATCGGAGGGACTTATCGGGCGAGGGGCTCTAGCCAAAGAACTTTAAATCTGGACGACCTCTCAGACAAGTAGGAATTTGAATTTGAACGGATTTAAATTTTGTACAAATTAAATAGACGCTGAAGATTTCAGTTCGTTGACAAATTCTCCCAGCTCAGAGTTGACGATAGAAACAATGATGAGCACAGAGACTTGAATATTTATAGATAAAGTTGCAGTTGGTTTATCAGTTCATGCGTTGTTCAAGAAGAAGCTGCTGATACTTTTTTTGGGGCGGGCCATTTCTTCGCTGCTGGAGCTTTCTCTGTCGGAGCCTTTGGCCATGAGAGATTTCTTGACTTTCGTGACTTTGTAACCATCTACAACGAGTCAGTCATGCTTTCAGATGATAAAAATTACATGTTTTGGAGGGGTTCTTTCCGATGATTCCGTCTGCTCTGAACCTTCTCATGAGGTTATCAACTTGGATCATGGGAAGTTTGAATTCCATCTTTACGTCCTCTTTTTTGACATTCTCGCGCTTCAGCACCCACGGTCTGTACATGCTTTGATATGTCAGTTCACTCATCATTTTTCAATGAAAAATCACTCACGATTGATATTGTTCTTCCCAGTCACGCTGCTGTTTGGAGACTGAGATGACCTCGCCCTTCTGGCTGTAAAAAGAGACGATGCGCCTCTTGTCCAAGCTGGAGAGAACACCTTTGAAAAATGAGAAATTTGATTTGTACATTTTACACACCTACTACGGCCTTACGCTCAGACTTTAGAGTGTCAACAATTCTTGCCACTGTGGTGTGACCATCATTATTTTCAATTACCTGAAAGGAATGTTATTATTATAGTTGTGAGTTTCTTGTGGGGAAACTCATAGAAAGAATTTATGAAATTTTTTAAAAAGTGCCTAAAAGGGTCTTCGTCATGGCATTTTTTGAAACTTTAACCGGTTGAATTTTCTCAACCAAATATCAAGAACCGAAAACTCTTTCACCTGAAGGACTCGTGTTTCCAAGGGGATTTGTGGGTCAACTGTATCGGCGTCTTCTCTCTGTGTCTCCTATATACAGTCAATAACCGTTTTGTACACAAATATCACCTCATTATCAAAAGAACTGGAGCTGGGCTCAGAGTCAGACTGAGGTGAAAACGAGCTGTCTGAGGATGTACATTCTTGCTGCTGAGTTGTACAGCTCGTGTTGATCTCGGATTGTGAAGACTCCTCACCGGGGCTGGAGAGACCCCATCTACAACGGTCAAAATAAGGACATTAATATATTAGTTTACTGAAACTCTTTGGATCTGGAGATCTGGGATGGAGAGGGGGGGATGTTATGAGCAGTGGTGCTACACTGTAAAATCTCAGCTCAATATATCACATCTCCAGGTTTATATCCACCTTCAAGGCGCACGTGTGGAAGCAAGAGTTGATTTTTCCAAGATTAAACTGTACATTTTGAGACTTGAACTTCCCGAAGAAAACCCACCTCCTCACTCTCGGACCTGAGCTGAGGCTTAGGGGCTATCACCTCGTAATAATTGGGCAAGTAATTTCGAGGCGTTCTGAAGTCGTAAAAACGCAGCTCAAAATTCAGCCTCCTCGGTGATGGTAGAGGCCCGAGGGTCGACAAATAATGTTCGACAGAACGTAGCACGCGGATGAGGGTGGCCTCTACGGACTCCTCCGACAATTTTTCGGCCTTGTTCCCTTGGAAACCGACAGAAATGCCGTCGTCTGGGTATGTGAAGGTAACTGCTGCTGTCAGATCAATCCCACTCATGGATCACTTACAAGTGTACGACTCGAGAAGGACTGGCTTTTCTTCGTGACTAGAAATACAGAAGATGAGCTCTCTTAGCTGTAAATGTAAGTTTGTTTGGAGGAACAAGTACTCACGTATTTCTTCACTAAAGCATCAAAGGCACCATCTGTGTGGTGTTAAAATTTCCTCACGGGATAAATCTCACCCAGCAGCAGGGTAGTGAGGGATCTGGTCTCATCCGTGCAGCCGATCAGACATTTCATGGTGACGTCAGCTAGTTTTTTGTCGGTGAAGCACTCCTTTGGGTAAAGCTTCCTGGAGTAGGCAATGGCAGAGATGGCATAAGCGACGAGCTTCTTTACAGCAATAACGGAGGCGTGTTCCGTCATCGGTGTCACTCTTTGTTGTTGGGCGGTGATCTGAGTGTTTTAGAGGATGATCATAGAGAATGAACCCGAAAAAGTCACCGCAGAAGGCATTTTCAAAGGAGGTGGGCAGAGTATGTTATTGTTTTGATGATCGTGTCTTCAGAGCTTGGATGACGGTCGTGTGTCTGGTCCAATCGTGTTTTTGTGAAATTGAACTCACCACACTTTGTTACAGCACTAACTGCTCACCATAACTTACCGTGATTTTTTACCTTAAGATAACGGGATAAAAATCCAGGAAAATCCCGTTGTAGTGAGTGAATCAAGATTTTTGGTTGGATTTTTGCCCATTTTTAAGATCTCACAGCCGAGATAGGTGAGCCTCTCTCCACCTTCTTCTCTTTTTTGCACGTGATGACAACATATCGAAGGAGAAGTCTCTATGAGATGCTAATGTTCTGTTTACTAACCAAGATCTGTTCTGATGGAACTTGCTTTTCTCTTGATCAATTCATTTGATCCATACTTACAAGTACAGTTATTGACTTCTTCTTGTGGCTCCCTTAAAACAAAAATAAATCTTACTGTAGATCGACCATCTTTCTTGCTTTTGATTACATCTTTCTTTTCTCGAACACAGATGAACAACTTCTTGATTGGTTGTGTTGGAAAGCCAAGTGCAGGCAAGAGTTCCTTCCTCAATGCAGCCACCGATGCCAACGCTAAAGTGGGTGAGTTGACTCCATCATGAGAAGTTATGTGCCGAGGTTTGTGCAGGAAATTATCCATTCACAACAATAGACCCCAACAATGGGGTTACATTTTATCAGGTCTGTGTTTATTGAACGATCAAACACATCTGATTTGATTTTAGTCACCTTGTCCTTGTAAAAAGTAAGATTAACTTGAGAGAACAAACCTGAACAGATCAGATACGGTAAATCAGATCAATGTGCTCCTCGATATGGTGAGCAGATGGATTTCGTTTGTATCATGTAAACTCTAACAAGAATAGGCAAATGTATTGACGGTGTTCGATACATTCCAGTCAAGATGTTGGATGTCGCTGGTCTTGTTCCTGGTGCTTCAGAAGGAAAGGTGAGATCTCTCACCATAGTTATTGTCTGATCAGCACTTGGGACTGATCAAAAACGTTAATCGACTTTCAAATGATCATATCAGGGTCTTGGAAACAAATTCCTTGATGATCTTCGTACAGCTCATGTACTTCTTCACATTGTTGATGCCAGCGGTCAAACCAATGAGAAAGGAGAGGTGGGCACTCTTATAATTTATTTGAACTGTACTTCCAAAGAGAAAAGAGTCCATCCTCGATCTGAATCTCGATCATGTATCATTTTAAGGACGTCATGATGATGGCGCCATGCTACTCCTGTGCTTCTTTACTTCGCAGCTCTGCTGCGAAGCTAAAAATTGATCATCAGGCTGGCTCACAAGCTGTACACGTCTCAAAGTCTCCAGGTCGCAAAGGGATATGATCCTATCAACGATATACAGTGGCTTCTTGATGAAATTCACTCTTGGATTTTCAACAATCTGTGGAAGAAGTGGGGATCCATCGTCAGACGTCACACCGCACTTCGTGAGTGAAATTCACTGAAGTTTCTGAAAGTTGTTCAAAAATGGAGAAAATGACAAAAAATTTCTTAAAAGACGAATTCATCTGCAACGAGATGACGTAACAAGGGTCCCCTGCGGCAACGACCTTGCAATTGCAGTTCTCAGGCTATGGATCAAATTTAGCAATAGTCCAGAAGACGTTAGACAATATGGGGATCAAGGAACCCGCAGAAATGGACAAGTGGGACAAGGAGTTCGTGGAAAAGGTGAGGAAATTTCTCGGAAATGATCCAGTTTCAAAATTTTAAGACAATTTTCTTGAAAAAATCAAATGTAAAAAATCTACAAATTATATATTGGAAATGTTAATTTCTGAAGAAGAGCAGGTGGTTTGGGGATTCATGCAGGAGCGGTTTCCCACGATCATCGTCCTCAACAAGATCGATCAAGCCGATGCCGATGCTAACATCCTGCGTATATGCCAGAAATACGACCCGGTACGTCTATTTATCCGAAGAGATGGCTATTTGCCACATTGAACATAAATGATGACATCATGTAGAATCAGATCGTCCTTACGAGTGCCTTGGCCGAGTGTTTCTTGAGGAAAATGAACAAGGAGGGATACATTCGGTACTCAGAAGGGTCTGAATTCTTTGATACGCTTGAAGACGACGTGAGTTCTTTTGTCTGGTTGTAGATGGATCTATTTGAAATTTCTGAGAACATTCAGCCCACACCTGTTGCGGGAAAGCCACTGAAAGCTTGTGATGAAAAAATCATGGCCAGACTCGAAAAGGTGACCCATTGTAGACAGCCAAATTTACAATTCCCGCCAAAAACTCATTTGAAAAGGTCAAAGATTTGGTCCTCTTTCGTTACGGAGGCACCGGTGTCCAACAAGCCATCAAGAAAGCCGTAGACACTAAAGGCCTCATCGCGGTATACCCTGTGAAAAACTTGACACACTTTTCTTCGGACAATGACAAGCACCGAGGGGCCTTTAGAGATTGCATGTTGGTCAATCCTGGCACAACAGTTCGAGAATTCTGCAAGGCCCTGTCACCAGAGCTGGAGAAGCATTTTCTGTACGCCGAAGGCCCCACCGGGCAGAGGGTGGGTCATACACCCCGGACCAAAAGTTTATGCTGATTGTGTTGTAGTTGGGAGAAGATGAGATCATCACGTGGGATAATAACATCATAAAATTCACCACTGCTGCGGCGGACACGACAACCACAATTGAAAAGAAAGAGAAGAAGGATGATAAGAAGAAAGAAGAAGGCAAAGGGAAGAAGTCCAAGGAGTCCAAAGATGAAGAATGAACGTTGCGTGATCGTGGTGTCTTTATTATTATTTTTCAATCCGTCTACATTTGTATCACCCCTTCGTTGCAAACCAGACGAAGACTCTTTATTCAACGAAATGTCAAGCATCTACAATTCAGAACGACCGTATCATACGGTTCAAATTTTGAATCTTGAAACAGGCGCCAAAGACCAGATATCTGCCTTTCTCATAAGATTCATTGTGAGAACTTGTTTGGGAAACTATACATGAGATCAATAGAGTCTGTCAAATTGCCATAAGACATTAATTATACCTACACTGTTAGAGCACACGTTCAAATCGACTTTCAACCGCCAGAAGTAATAAAGATTTGTTGTTCTCCAATTGTATCATATCCTCTCGTTTGCGGCGTATGATCGTGAATAATTTTTATTCATTTAGAGCTCTTGGATTCGTCTGCTGTTTGCACAGCCACAATGTTCTAAAACAACAGTGTATACCCACTATTAATATCAGGTTCGTCCCCACAATAGTTCGTGTTTATTTTTGGAACAGAAGGCCTATGATGCCGCACCACACGAGGTTTCGATCTAGTCACAAAACATTGTGCCTGTCACGAGCGGAATCCGTTGTCACGTCACGGTTTGTCATGTCAGCTCTGACACACCTTCACGTTCACTACCGCGTCGACTTGATGAGCGAGTTTTGTAACTGTTGGTCATCATTCCAGACGCACGGCAAGATGAGGACCACGGCTCTCTTTGTGCTCCTTTTGGCCGCGGCTTCCGCCCATATCTCCATGTTCCATCCCTCTGTATATGACAAGGTAAGAATCGGTCATCAAAAGAATGCATTGATACTGTGACACAACACAACAATTTTTCTTGGCAGATCTAGAGGCTGATTCACTTACAGGAAGTATATGACGACAACTACAAAGATTCCAACCACAACTCTGATCCTCTGGACGGCTTGACTTTTGCTCAATGGTGGTGGCACGGAAACCTCAACTACCCACCCAAGGCCAGACCCGACAATGTAACCACTTCCTCGTTTTTTTTCAGTCGAAACCAACTCGATTTGAATTTTAAATATCAAAAGTCCCGCTCAATTTTCGCAGGTTTTCCAGCTCCCTGCCAACGGCAAAGCCAAGGCCTGGATTGCAAACTCCAGAACCTTCTCCCCATACGGTTGGCCCGAAAGACTCAAGGAGGACCCTGAGGCCATCATCGAGCCTTTCAGCGACAGCCCCTACGTCAGTGCGTGATCTAATCTGATCATGATATGATGTGGGTTCTGAACATCTTGCAGAGTGGAACAACATCCACACTAACAACAGAAGCGACCTTGCCGGATGTGCTATGGGTATTAGCTACAAGTCTAACCGCTTCGATGTGAAGCCCGAGGACTTTGGTGAGTCATCATTACCGCATCCTGCACGGTAACAACCGTGTCGTTACCGAGCTGTCGTGACTTGCCCATATTGACAGATGCCAGTCATCTTCTCTGTAGCTCACGACTGTCCTGCCAGATATTTACAGACATTCCAAATCCCCAACTTGCCCGCTTGTCCCAACGGCATGTGCCAATGCGCTTGGTTCTGGGTCCACAAGTCTTACGGAGGCACCGACCAAATCGTGAGTGACATTCGTCACGTCGGCATGCATGTGAATGACATTCTGACACGCGTTAGTACATGACACCCTTCCAATGCAATGTGACCAACGCTCAAGCCAATGCGTCTCCTGTCGACGTCGCAAGAGCCAGAGCTCCCCGCAAGTGTTGGGACTCTTCCACATGTACAATGGGCCCCAGAAACCCCATGTACTGGATGTGAGTTTCAAATTCAAATTTTGGCGGGAAAGACTGAATTATTCCAGGAACAAGGAGAGAAACAACATGCACGAGCCCAACTTGTACGCACCCAGCTACTCCACCCTCTACGGATTCCCCGAAGGTGCCCAGAAAGACATCTTCGTCAACACCAACACCGTCAACTACACCCCCAAGCCCTTCCCCCCCTACGTCTCGTGAGTTGTACAATATTTCAAAAATATCAAAATGACGTGTGCCAGATGCAAGGGACAGCTGTCTAGATTGTCAAGCAACGGTAACAGCTCCATCAATGCGAACCAAATTATGGTTTCACCCAACTGCAAGTACGTCGGCTGGATCTCTGGTGACGGAAAATTCATCGTGGGAACTCAAGGTGAGCCCAAGTGACTCTGACGTCACATTGACACTTTCAGACCGTCAACCCCTTTGGGACACCAACATCTACAACCAGGCCAACCAAGTTCAGGGTGGTGGCTGGGTTGTTGCTGTGAACCAAGACGGTACTGTTACCGTGAAGAACTCCGCCGGTCAGCTCAAGTGGGTCAGCCCCATGACCAAGGGTGTCGGCAAGGGCCCCTTCAGACTAGAACTCACCAACGCTGGGCAATTTGTCTTCTTTGACTCCACCGGCACTAACCTCTGGGAGTCATTCTGGTTGTACGTAACTCGAAATTTCGTGATATGTCGGTGCTGAAGAATGTTTTTTAGTGACCAGCGCGAGCAGAACTGGGTCGGACCCTTCAACCCTGACCCACCCGTCTGGAAGACTTTCAGACCTGGAGGTGGTCGTGCCAATACCTCCTCCCTCGCCGAGGTGAAGGCCAACGTTGGCAGCCGCATCAAGGCCTAACCTCTGAATTGTTGTGCCCATAAAATAAATCCCAAACAAAATCCCAAATTTATTAGTTTATTTTTATAATATTTTTGGTGGCTTGACACAGTTTGACAAAGCACGGGGCTGTGTCACCCAAAAACACTGGGCTCGTTTCGGCATTGGGAACCAGCCCGAACGGAAAAACGGAAGAACTCAATTTGGTTGGATTACAATTCTGAACTGAGTGTATTTGCGGTCAGCCCATCTTGTCGGCATCGCACAGAGGACCCACATCCAACATGGACCTCGATGATTACGGTTTTGACGATGACCCCGATTTTATGGCCTACGATGACGATTTTGCGAACCAACAATATGGAGAGTTTCTAGATTCCTCTTTGTTTGGCTTTCCGACGGCATCTGATATTCCTCTCTCACAGGAGGTCTCATTTGGTGACGTCAGACAGGTAATGATGTTTTTGTATTTCTTATCTAAATCATGCAGTTCTACGGCAATTATAATTTCAAATCAGAAGCGGGGGATTATTTGGACTTTATCAAAGAGGAACCAGTGACACAAACATATCCTGCTTATGTTCCACGGCCAATCATGCCGATGAGCACATTTAAACAACCACCTGCACCTCCAAAACCTGTTGTGTAAGTTTTTTTCTTCTTCTGCACATCTGTTATTGGATGTCATCACCAGATCTGGCCAATTCTAATCAATATAGCGAGACAGACATCATTGTGGAAGCGCAACCACCCGTAGAAGTAAGAACCAGAACACCCAGCGAAGTCAGGTGATTTTCATATAAATCTATTCTCCACTCTGGCAGACACCTGACACGCTTAGAACATTTGGTGTCGTCTGTAAAGTGACTGGAGGATGGAGGGCGCAGGGTGCCACTCTAATGAGTGTTACGTTATGGTACGCACAGACAGATCATCTCGTGGCAGAGGCAGTCGTAAGTATATTCGTTCTTCTGCACAGATCATTGTCTAAGATGATAGGAGAAAGACATTTTGGGAGGGACTAAAACCGTTCCCATCATGCAGGATGGAATGGTTACTTTTGATAATTTGTCGATAAGCGAGAGTTCTACGAGGCATAAAGAGAGGGAGTTTATGTTGAATCTTGTCCTTCTCAGAAATGATGGACACGAGCTGATGCAAAAAAGAACTCGCGCCTTCTACGCTTACTCACACAAAAAAGTAAGTTTGGCGTCATGTTCTTTCATTTGGTTGTGATTCTCATCTCATTTTTTCGTGATCATTAAAACACCGACCAGGTCTTGCAAAGAAGAGGTTCTGTCCGTCTACGAACACTCTCTAAACCATGGGGCCGTCTCTCTGGTAAAGAACAGATGCATGTGATAGGTGGACCTTTCATACAAGGACCTGCATTAGCTCTGATTATCAGAACTCCTTACGGCGATGTGTACGCCAAGCCACTAGAATATTTTTCGGACTCTGTATTATTTTTCGATTTACCGCCCTGTCCCGTGACAGACACCGCCGTTCTGAAAGGTGATATTTGAATTTTGAAATGAAAAATGGCGGGAAAATTTAGGCGGGAAAGGTACACAAGAAGTAAAATCGCAAGTCATATTGACAAACGACGGGCGGACGTACAGCAACATTCTTGACTTCAGTTATCTTCCAGGTGAATTTTCATCGATATTTCGTGTGTTTTTCTCGTATTTTTCACTGAAATTGCACAGATAATTATAGAGCAAATACGTAGAGCTTCTGGACAAAGGGCTTGTCTCGCGGCTGAGCAAAACACGAAAACCTCATGTGACTGTGACGTCATGATATGGAGATAAAATATAATTTATCCTTCATTGAGTATTCTTCAAAATATCAAAGGGAAAGCTTCGGCTTTTGGCCGCGCAAAGACATTCTATAATTGGAGATTATAGCGCAGCCAAAAGCCTTGTTTGGTCCTGTCATCTTGACCCTTAGACGTCTACTCGGAAAAATGGTTCTTCAGCTCATTATTTCAGTTTGGTCACCCCACGGCACAAGTCCAGAGAAATGAACGTGTTCCTTCCTGCGGACTGGAGGAAATGGACTTTCTGCCAATTTCTTCAGAGCTCATGAGGCGTGGATTGTTGTTCTTTGGTGGATTGTCTCATTCTTTCGAGAAGACTTTTGTCGTTTTCTGCCGGTCGCAAACCGCGAAATTCTTGTTGGTGACAGCAGCGGCTGTGAGAAGGGAGAGCCGCTGGCAAGATAGAAGCTCGTTTTGAGTGCATTCGTTGTTTGGAAGTGACAGGACCCCTTGAATTTGAACCACGTCTAAGTGCGGGACTGACAGACCGTGCCAAAAAGAAATTCCGAAGCTGTTGTGGACATCACATCCCGCTCATATCGCAGCGTCGGGCACACTCATGCGATACAACCGCTTTCACCTCTGAGGACATTCACTGTATACAAAAACTCGAGATCATTATTTAACATAGAGGAAAATGGAGACCAAGCTTAATACTGCCAAAGCGTTGGCCATCCGGTTGTTAAGCATTTTTAAAGACAAGAGCGGGCCTGGTGACTCCTCAGAATATACTTCGGTGCTGAAATTTGCCTTTGATACGGCAGGCGATGTTCATCGATGGAGGGATAGACCTGAAATGCAGGTAAGAATTCTCAATGTAAGTCATCCAATGAAATTAACTCCATAGATATCGACCGACATCGACGTCCAAATGTCTTCCTTCACAGATCTGGTCAACAATCTGACCAGTAACAATCGACTACCTCGTTATCTTCTCAGCAGTCGTCTGCGTAGGATTTTGGGTGGGTATATGTCCATCCTTCATCCCCTTTCATCGAGGGTGTAGCGTATAATAGCTCAGTGACACTGACAATCGTCATTTGGTGATCTTCTAAGGCCTAATTGTGCTATATCATTCTCACATCTACTTCAGACCGGCCCATCACAGCCATCTTCATTAGCGCCAACAGCCTGTTCCAATTGTTGAACGAGAGACGAAGTGGCCATTCATTCCCAGAAATAGACAGAGCTACAGAAGAGCTACTGTCAGAATGTGCAGACTCTAGAGCTTTTTGGGAGAGGAATTTCGGGCAATCTCTCATGGTTCCTCTTAATCGTTTCATTCAAGCTCTAGGACAATATTTTGAGATACATCAGTATACCGTGGTTCAATTACAATATCTCTTAGGTATGATTTGGCATCATCACGATATTAAGAGGATGATTTAAGATCGGATTGTGAAGTGAAATGTTGACGGTAGATTGACTTGAATTCATAGATAATTCAAACACTGGCTATATATCAATGAGACGTTTCGCGACCATGATCAGAGGCTTTGGTCCTTTTTCGGCTGTGATCAATAATGTAACCATCTCTACTTATTATTTGCCTCCATACTATGCCACAAACAAAAAAAAGCAATCATCTGAAAGAGCTACATCTTTCCTACAGCCTCTACATCTCATTTCACGATCATCATTTTCAATTACCATTCTCATATCAACAGGTCGCCTCTTTATTCCAATACAATTGGTTCCACGGATATCTCTCCACACAAGAGGCAGACAATCTTCTGAAGAACCAACCTCAAGGCACTTTCCTCGTTCGATTTAGCAAGGCTAGCTGTGATGCGGTCGTGATCTCATGCCATCTCTTTACATCGCAGCCGATGGTCCACACAGTGGTCCAGAAATCCTCGGCCATGTCTGGATTCGTTGTAGAAGACGCTTCTCGTGAGTTTTCCGGGAGATTTCGGTGATTAAACTTTGGCAGGTGGACGCCAGGAATTTCCGACATTGTTGGGGGTGGTACAGAGATATAACCTGACGACAGCTCTGCAGTCTCAAATTTCGAGGCTGGGGTGGGTCATCTCTTCCACTTGAAGAAATCTGACTCGTTGTAGATGGTTTTTCGGTGATATTTCTGGGCAAGAAGGTGATTTATATGTTTGATTTTTTACACCAAAGTGTCTGTAAAATCATCGAAAATACCACAAAATCACCGATTCAACTTTCCATATTTTCGGACTTTTCAACTTGAAAAAATACACGTGAATGTACCAAAAAATTCAATGCTGATTTTTACAGCCGGAGAGTTATTGGCAGATAAACCGAATGGTTGCTATCTGATCAGATTCTCATCACAGCCGAATCATTACGCCATCACTCATATTTCAGACAAAAATGGTAAATTTCCTTGAAAATTCATTTATATATGATACACTTGGAAACATTTATTTTTTATTCTTCGCGGAAAAACTTTCAGCGAAGTTTTCAGACGAAAATATTCTATTTTTAGAAACATCGTGATGACATCACCACAGTAAAGCATGGGTTGATAGAATGTCTACCTCACGGTTACAAACTGGAACACAGCCCGATAATTAGCGCGAGTCTTACCGAGACTTTATCTCAATCCAAATTATTGAAGGTCAGGGAATTTATAATTTTATTCCTTTTTTGAATATTGAATTTTCGTTATGGCGGGAGAATATAACTGGATATGCAGGTACAAATAGACGGGATTCCCCTCGTACCCACACCCCCCGACGCTTTTGAGGCATCAGGAGAGCTCAGTGAGTTTCCCGCCAATTTTTTCCCGCCATTTCTGAAAGTTGTAGATCGACATTACGAAATATTACCCCAACAGATGCCTCCTGTAGCCGAGACAGCCGCCGTTGTTCCAGGCGTCGTCGCACGCGTAGCTGCAGAGCACAGGTATTTCCCGCCAAAATAACCCAACCGACACTAACCAAATATAGACCCGAGTCCAACCCTGACCATTGTAGTGCGATGTATGGCACTATCCCTAGCTTCCCCAAGACCCCGGTACAACAACAACAGTCTGCAGGCTCATTTTACGGCCACATACCGAGTATGACGAATGGATTAAGTTCCCCTGGGAAACCCATCAACATACCCGCCCCCGCTAACCCCCCTGCCAACTCGTTCTACGGACAGATGCCGAGTTTCCCGCCAAGAACAGACTCACCGGTAAACATGAATGTGACCAGTCATTCGGCACCCACCACCCCCATCCGGCCAACGACCCTCCCTCCCGGGGTGGTCTCACCAATCACACCCGCTCATGACCCCAATAGTAATTACGGTTCGATGCCCAAGATCAACAACTTGAATTTGGCGGGAAATCATGCCACACCACCCGCTCCATCTACTGGAGCTTACGGCATCATCCCACCTTCAGCGTTGGTACAAAACAATAATTACACCCCTCTCGCACCAGAGGCCAGCAATTTTTACGGTCAAATGCCCAAATTCACCAATGTACAGAACGCAAACACACCAGCTGTACAACCCCCCGCAGCCGCTCCCAACTACGGCACCATCCCCGCCTTGACGGCACAGCCCGCCAAATCTTCGCCCGTCCCCTCCTTCGGCTCCATGCTGTACACTCCTGTTGTACAACCCCAACCCAACGCTAATTATGGAACACTCCCCTTCCCCATGAACAATGCGAATCCGAGCATGGGGCACAATCCAGTGAACCACAGGATGACCACATCGTATCCTAGCAACATATTGAGCACATCAGAATACCATCCTGTGCCTATGAACGGTGTACAAGTGTCAGTATTCCGATTTATTTATTTACATTATTTATTTATATTATTTATTTATATTATTAAAATTTTCAACTGAAAGAAAATAGAACTGAGCAGAAGAAGGAGTTAGTACACACACCCAGCCATAGTGGTGGTAGTCCGGTAAGTTGTGATGGGTCAGCCTATTGCTGACGTCATCAGTCGGATAATTACGGAGCTTTTCCGTTGATGCCGAGATCCGACTTTAACAATTTCAACACACATTCTCCGGGGCCTTCAAGGGTATATTTCTACTCTTTTCTGAATTGATTTCACAAACATTCGAACTCGATTCATGATGAATGAAATCATGATGAAAACCATCTTCTATCCAATCATCATATGATGATGACATTATGTTGATTAGAGCAGCAATCAATAATTACGGTCCCTATATCCCCGATTGGATCTCCGCTGGTCTCTTCCCCAAGCAATAACTACAACAAATTTCCCGCCATGAGGTATTTTCCCGCCATTTTCCCCGACCCTTTTCGATTTCCCGCCAAATCTTCCGTATATCTGATCTATCTTTAGCCCGGCGTCACCTTCGAGTCCGGGGATGAGCAAGTCCTCCTCCCAAACTGTAATAAATCTCAACCCGGCCAACACAACACCATCACCAGGGCAATATAATGTGATCCCCAGTATATCAGAAAGAAGAGAAACAAAATCTATTTTTGGAAAGTCTAAGAGCAGCAAGCACGATGTGAGTTATTTTAACTGTCATTTTTTGCACAAAAAACAAAGCGATAAAATATATTAAAAAAACTGACTCGTTGTAGAAATCCTCACCTCCCATGTCACCACGAGGGGATGGGGTGAGCATTGGCTCACTTATTGCGGACGCAAAGTCGAGACCTAGATTCTTTCAATTCAAAAAGCCATCGAAAAAACCAAACACAAAGATCGCGATTGGTGGTCAAAGAGTGAGTCTCCACCCTTCATTTTGAGACTTTGTGCAATCTTTGGTGTCCCTTTAGCTTAGCGTGAAAGTACACGTTAAGAAGACCCGTCTTAACGTGTTTGGACGACTGGACTGGGATGTCTTGAGGAGATGTCTTTATTTTGGAAGACCAAAGCGCGGAAATGTCAAGCTATCGGGTTATCCGAAATTTTTGGTGTTTTTTCACCGACTTTGTCCTCTTAAATCGGCTTGCTGTTGTTCCACTGCCTCTCGCACGAGTGCAAACGGCTAACACTCTTACAGAAACGGCCGGGTGAAGCTCCCAGAATGAAAAAATAAAGACAACCCCGCGTGAACTGCTTCTTAAGGTCCACCTTATCAAACATTTTTCTGTTTTTGTCGGCTACTCGCAGGACAAGTCACACCAGATTTCTTCTTTCCCGGACATGGGCGAATGCATCAAGTGCCAAAAGAGGCCAACTGTCCATAGAACTGGCTGGTGTGAGGTCTGCAGGAGTAATGCACCGCAGTATAAGGTTCCATACGGCTAATGTTGTTCATGTTTTTCTGACATCATAAATAGAATCGTAAGAGACAATACGAGAAATCAGACAAAGGTAAAAAAAGAAGAAGAGTGCTATCAAACAGAAAGACAGATGATGGCCCAGAGGTGTGTATTTGTTGGGCACATTTTAATGCAACCTCATTCTAAACTGGCTGATCAGGAGAGCTCAGAAGAGAATAACACTCCTCCGTTCAATTTCCCTCCAGCTCGTCCACCTCTTCAGCAACAGAGATCAGCTTCATTTTCAGACAATTACCTCAATATAGCCAGTATGCACGTCACTGAATATCTGATCAAGCGAGGTACAGCTACTGACTTGATCGCCGTCGAAATCGAAAATCAAACATGACATCTGATGGGCTGATTATCTCAGGACTATTGCCTTCTAATGCGCCAATTCCTGATTACGAAGGGCTCAGAAACCTTCTCGCACGTCTTCTGGAGTTATTTCCATGCAGCGATCTCTACATCGGAAACTCGCTCAGGGACGTATTAGACGTCTTCATGATCTTCATCGCCAAGTGCCATCTTCAAGATCTTTCTGTGGTGAACCAATTAGATAGGCCACCAAATGTTATTCAAGAAATTCCCGCACCTGCTCCACAGAGAGCGATTGAACGATGATAATCACGTTAAGAATCAAAAGAGATGTAATAAACGAGGCATGATCTGTCCATATGTTTGCATGTACAACAGAAACATCATCGTGGATGTTTTACAAAAATTGATGAAAATTGATCAATTCCACGAGAAAAGTGCTCAGATACCTTCCATAAACATTATTTTTGATCTTCATTGAGCTTTGTCTTGTTTCTTCACGAGATTTTGTGATTGTTGTTTCGATTCAATCGTTCGATTAGTCTCTGCCACGACATCGACGTCTGAAGGCATGTTTCCTCCAAGATCATTTTGAAATGTTCCTAATCTCCTCGACCAAACTTCCCCCTTTGGATAATGGGTGATGACAGATGAAACTGAACACCTACGTACTTCTTGCGACGATACATCTCTTCTACAAATATACCAACAGCCGTTCCCGTCAATAAAACCATCGTAAATCTGTGTGTCCACCAATGTGGTTGGATTGGTGCTCTGACTCTGCCTGGCATTGACATGATTGTCCGTGGTGATTTGTGATCGAAGATGAGCGATGTTTGGGTTGTAGATTGTCGGGTATATCGCAGATTTTCGCGATGAGCGACAGTCCCCCAATTTATTTCTTGGTTCAGAAAGAGGTTACCTAATCGGAGATACCAGATCAGAACAGTATGCAGTTGTTCTCTTCACCAGTGGTCGAATCAGCACAGTTCATCGCGGACAACAGCAAGGATGTGTCTATCGATCTGACTGGCGATGCAGTGCAGCAGGTGACTACATGATTTGAAGAAATGACTGACAGAATGCAGTTACTGGACGCTTATAGGAAGGGTGTTTTCAAATTAGAGAATTGGAAGCAACATGAATTGAATCCAAAGAAAATGGATGAACACACGCTTGAGTGGTCAGATCATCCTTCTTCGTGTCAGACATGTCGCTCATGTTGATCAGGATCTTTGTGGTCGACACTCTGAATTTTTGTTTTTGGAATGAAATGGGACCAAATGAGCCTTACACAGTGGAATATAGAGGAAAGAGGTGATCACAATGATCAAGTGAAGCCATTCTTTAACACCTTCAGCTGGACAGGATATTGGTCGATGGTGGCCTCCATCAATTCTGCCATAGAGGTGATTCAACACGATCTTTATCACAAAAGCAACATGACATGTCAAGAGATCGTTTATTGACATCTATTTATAGAGAGGAATTCCAATTTTAGATGCAAAATACATGTCAGAGCTCACCGAGCTTCAACTCCGCCAGATTTTTGTGTCAGTCTTTTCGGTTTAGAGAATAAAAATGTTGATCTCTGACAGGCCACACAACGGCAAAGACATACCGTTATTCAAGGAGAGATTAAGCGTCTTGAGAGAGGCCGGTCGAGTTTTGAATTCGAATTTTGGCGGGAAATTCTCCAACGTAATCAAGGAAGCACAAGGCAGCGCCCAACGGTTACTCTCCATCATGGTGAATAATTTCGAGAGCTACAAAGACGAGTCCGTTTTTTTGGGCAGGAAGGGCAAGTTTTGAATCTTTAAACGTACCAAAACCACTTCTATTTTTTTTACAATTTCTGAGATGTTAAGTTTGTCTGTACAAGCGGGCACAGATTTTGACTGCTGATATCTGGGCTTGTTTTTTGGCCGAAAACTACGGGAAATTTCACGATATAGACAGTATCACCATGTTTGCAGACTACAGAGTACCACAGGTGAGTCAACACGGTAATTAACGTGTTTTGGTCGCGATCACTGGAGACGTCTCCCCGCCTTTTCCTGCGTTCAAATTTTGAATCCTCGCAGATGTTGGTCGCACTGGGAGTTTTGAAATACAGTGACAAACTACTCGCTACATTGAACAGCGGTCAGCTCTTAAAATCAGGTGGGAATGCGCCCTTTGTCACGTTACGTGCCACGTATCTTGACGTAAAAAAATGATTTTTCTGAATATTTTAATTCAATTTTTCACAAATTAAAATAACAAAGGGGACCCTAGAGAAATCGAAATTCGAGGAAATTCAATAACTTGTGTTGAGGTGAGATTATATATTATATAAATGGCGATCTACAACGCCACAACTCCTCTCTCTCTCATATCGAATTTCGGGATACCGTTCCGTAACTCTTTACCGTCTGCTGACTCGTCCATCAACAGATGATCAAGCAGAAGATGTCAGAAGTACTCGGAGAGGACCACCGATTCCCTCTAAACTCAATCGTCTTGGACTTTTACCTCTGGGACCTCGCCAAACTAAAAACAGAAGAGCTGAAGAATGTACCGATCCACAGGACTTTGGGGATCTTTTACTGACGGAGGAATCTGGAAACAATAAAAAGTGATGGAGGATGTGAAGCTCATTTGTTTGGGATTCTCCTTCTCCATCTTGTGCGTGTTCTTCACCCAAAAATCTTGTTCATCATCCGATTCCATGAGATGATTAGCTCTCAACAATGATATTTTATGAGGGAGGAGAACACCAGGCCACGGGCCGTGGTATGAGAAACTATAAATAGAGAGGACGGAAATGTCTTCTTAAAAGAAACTTTTTCGGATTTACACCTCTTTTTCGTCCTGTCATTCTTCAGCACATCGAGCCCGTGAGATCAGCACTTTAAAGAAGTTCATCCGGGCACTTCTATACGCTGATTTCTCTTCAAATTAGATACTAATTTCTAGGGGAACAGCGGCACTATTTGTTATATTCTATACTGTAAAAATGGAGGTGAGAGTGCTCTAACCCGACGTCCTCTTCTCACATGATAAATCAGTTTGGTGCAGAAAAAGCAGGACAACTAAGGAAGCGCGGTAAGATGTCATTATCTTTAATACAAACCTCCTCTGAACTGAACAGGTCATTTTGTGAAAAACTGGAAGCAAAGATGGTGAGTCGGAGGGGCCCGATGTATCGGCTGAACACTTTCCCACAGGTTCATTCTGAAAGGAGATAGACTTTATTACTTCAGAGATAAACCCGACAGTCGAGTGAGTCTAAAGACACTCTTAAAAATCAATCTTGACAAGATCCAAGTTGGATCGTCCGGCAGGAATCATCATGCTGAAGAATTGTCAAGTCAAGAGGTACAACACAGACAAGGTTCCCTCTGGCAGTCTTTCATATTGTTTTGAGATCATAGAGACGTCTAACGATCCCTATAACCGAAACTACCTCATCTGCACAGACGAAGAGGAGGTATTTGTTGGAAATAATGATCTTGACATGACTCGAACAGGCATACATTTCTTGGGTAGAGACTATCGAACGCTTCACAGCAGGTGCAGCACCAGGTCCATCTCCTACTCCTAAGGTGATCTCTTAAACAATTCGAATCATCATTCTCATGTATTTTACAGGCAGACGATAAGGCACGACTCTTCAAGATCATTCTCATTCAAATCTGACTCTAACAGCTGCCTCCCGAATGGCAAGACATGATGAAGCTGACTGGACTGACACCAGAGGATTACAAGACTGCGCCTAAAGAAGTCTCTGAAGTCCTGAGTTTTCAACAATCTTGGTCTACCTATGTCAGCACACCAAAAGCAGACACTCCACTACCAAGAGAAACCACCCTGCCTCAGCTGGGTGAGACTTTTGGCGGGAAATGGCCGAGATAGAGGTTAATCGTTGTAGATGACTTGGTCAGCAAGGATGATCCTTACGCCATATACCAAGGATTACAAAAATTGGGAGAAGGGTGAGTGAAATTTCAAGGAGAATTCAAAAAATGACGTGATGTCATGGAGATGTCTCGGCGCTAATGTCATATAGGGCCTTCGGAGATGTGTGGTCTGCGATGAACACCCAGACTGGTGAAAAGGTGCGCGAAATCTACACCATTGTAGATCGCCGAATTTTCTCTCAACTCTTCAGGTCGCCATCAAAAAGATGGAAGTGAACCGAAAGAATAGGAAATATGTCATCAACGAGATCATCAACCAAAAAGCTGTTTCTGGACATCCCAATGTTGTCAAATTTATGGATTCATACATCGCAGACGGTCTATTGTGGGTAAGTCTCACCACAATGAAACCTTTTCATTCATATGAAACCACACTCATTCCAATGAGAATTTTCTCATTCGAATGAAAATTCCCGACTGAAAAAAAAAGGTCGTCTTGGAATACATGGGTGGAGGAAATTTGACAGCCATCACGGACATGCACCACGCACCCAGCCCTCTCTATCTCAAAGAACCTCACATCGCTTACGTCACCATAGAGATCCTCAAATCCCTCTCTTATCTCCACTCCCTGCACAGGAGTGAGTGTCGATCTCTTCCCCTGACCATTTTTTTTGACGGGGTGTAGTTCACAGAGACATTAAGACGGACAACGTCCTGATCGGAGATGGCGGAGAAATTAAATTGGCAGATTTCGGTGAGTTTTCTGTCGTAAATGAGAAAGATCGGCTGAAAATTCGTGCAGGTTTCGCGGTGCAATTGACCGAGCAGAAACAAAAGAGAAAGACTGTCATCGGAACACGTGAGTAGTGGATGTCATATTCAACGCGGAAATGTCACATTGACACATGTCAGCCTACTGGATGGCACCAGAGATTATTCAAAACCGTGAATATGGCAGAGAAGTAGATATTTGGAGTCTTGGCATCATGATCATGGAGGTGATGTACTACATTTTTGTTATTCGTGAATATACGGTAATTGACGTGATTCAACACGTTTACTGGCGTCATTTGTGTGCAAAACTCCGCGTTAGCGAAAGAAATCTTGTAAACGATAAAAAATAAAACATCGCAATTGACTCTTTGTAGATGGCCGAAGGAGAACCTCCATTCATCAAATTGCCCCAAGGAAAGGCCCTCTTTCTCATCACCACCCAAGGACCTCCACCACTTAAGAAGCAAAAATCTTGGTCTGAACTGTTCAAACACTTCCTCAGCTCGTGCCTGCAACTGGACCCCACAAAGAGGGCGTCTGCGGAGATGCTCATGCAACATCAGTTCTTAAAACAAGCATGTAATGGGGCGGAGTTTAAGCATGTGATCTCCCAGTCGAAGACGGCGAACAACGGGTGCAACTTGATATGAAAAGCTATAAATAGAATAAATCATTCTACAACGGTGTAGTGCTGTTTAGGTCTTTCTTTGCCTTGTGGACAGATTAGATCAAACACAATCACATTGGAAAAATCACATTGGGAAATGAATTGGGAAATGAGAAGTCTTCATGTGCGGAGATCGATTGTTTTCCATCTGATTATGTGTCTTGGATCTGTTGAGCTCTAATGTCTTGTGTGAATCATGATGTTTATTTCATCAGCAGTTGTTGCTTCTGAGTATCGTCGGTTGTACGTGTCAGTCTCACAGCCGGGACATAATCTTTTGGCACCCGCTCTCCTTGAGTGTCTCTTCCACCTACTGCAGATGAGACTTGAAATGTGAAAATGATTTACGCACAGGATCTTGTTCCTTGGCATCCTCTAAAGAATGCTGGCCACTTCTGTTCTCTCCTTCGCTGCAATGTTCAGCTGTCAGATGATATTATAATAACCCGCACCACAAAATAAACTCCGCCGTATCTTTCAGAGCCAACTGATCATCTTCAGAGCGAATTCGTTGTATAGAATCTAGGATTGTACCTCCAATATGGATCTTTTGGGATATTCCAGGTCTCTTTCGGCGATATGGAGGTCGGTCATTGCTATATCCCCCTCCATACTCATCGAGGCGGTCTCTTTGGTCAAAACGCTCTGTTTGTCCTGCTGGGGTGGGATTATGACCTCTACGGCATGATACTCGCCCACAGCGGCATCGCACCGGGGACATGGGCAGTCCTTTCTGCACACAGGACACTGGAAAGAGTGGAGCTCATGCTGTTCTTGTGCCTGATTTCATCACCCATTGGAGTCGTATTCTACTCACCTTCTCCCAGGTGTACGCAGGAAGCTTAGAGGTGCCAAAGCAAGACTCGCAGACTATGTTCCTGCACGAAGAACATGGGACATATTCTCGGGCATATTGGATGAGGGAGGTCCTGCACATATGACAGCACCTATTGTGCGAGCTCAGTCTAGAAGATACGCCTCTCTGCTCGCGCTGCGCGAAGGGACTGGTTCTATAGAGAAGAGGCATGTGCTGTTTGGTGGCTCTAAAGTGTTGTGACCCCAACCGTCAAACTCTGACACTTACATTAGGACTCCAGACCGTGTAGATCTCAAAAGTCACGGTAAGATTCACGATAATTACCGTGCTTCTTACCGTGCATATAGGAATATCCTGAAGTCAGAACAAAGAATTCGTCACATCTTAAGTGTCGACAAAAGGTTAAAAATAGTCGCAGTCGACATTTTGTGATTCTTCTGAGTTTGGCACGCGTATTTTCTTGCTCCTTTGCAAACTGCGATGGTGGCTCATCCTTTCCACTCGTGGAGTTTACAGATAAAAGGAGTCCGTTACACTCGATTTTTATTCGACATTTGCTTCTATACGTTTGAATTATAGCGTGATTTCTATTATACATTTCTGCTGCTACACGGTTGAATTATAGTGTGGATTTGCTGCTGGAGAGAACGCGTACTCGTTTTCCAGATTTTGGTACGACTACAACCAGTCAATTTGAAATCTCCGCGGAACGTTCAAAAGTTACACTCACCGCCATTGGGTTGATGTGGTTATGATTCATCATGCTCGCTCTTGTTTGGATTTCGCCCAACATCTGCCCGTATTTGTTGTTCATGTCTTGGTAAATGGTACTGAAAGAAGGTCTGTTGCTGGGTTCTCTTCGCCAGCACATCAAGATGATCTCCCAGACGTCTGGAGGGCATCTACAACGTGTTAGACTCGAGTACATTGACTGCCTCACAGCCTGCGAGCCAGCAATAATCCACAAACATTACCTGTTTGGTTTTTCCAATCTATTTCCTGCCTCTACATATTCGACAGCTTGTCTGTTTGTCATCATCGGAAAAGGCACTGAAAAGGTCAATCTACAACGAAGCGAATATTGTTTTCCCGCCAAAACTCACCAGCTCCCATGGAAAACACCTCCCTGTAAAACGTCAGAATGACACTTTGATGCGTTGTAGATGGAACTCACCACGCACAGACACCGAAAGACCAGACGTCAGACTGTCTGCTGCTGACTTGGTGTTTGATGACTTCAGGCGCAGTCCATTTGTAGGGTATCTCTTTGCTCTTAGCTTCATATGCGTTGGTCTCTCTACTGAGACCAAAATCAGAAACCTACAAAGTCTTGAGCTTTACTACAATGTTGTAGATGCAACTGTTACAAGTGTCGGTGTTATTGCAGCTCTGCCGCGTTGCCGAAATTCAAGGATTCTGATTTGGAATTTATTGTTCATCTACAACGAGCCTCACCTTGACTTGGTTGCCAGCACTCAACAACATATTCCTACACGCGATATCTCTGTAAAAGCGTCATGACTCTGACCGGAAAAATTATGATATCATACCTGTGTATGATATTTTTAGAATGGATATACGTCATCCCCTTCACGATATCAAATACCATGCCAACGATATCAAGATCTGTCAGAAGCTCTTCATCCTTGATTCCTCTCAAGTACCTAGACTTTTCAGCGAATTTTCTTTGACATTTGACCGGAAAATTCAGTGAAAAGTCGAGGAAAGAGACGTGAATATTTTCGTACTTGTCGAGTGAGCCTCTCTCTGCGTATTCTAAGACCTGAGATGTCATGAGAAGATGTCTTGAGTGAAACATGATAGTACCATATAGGTCTGTTCGGGTCCGGCATAAATTCCGAAAAATCTCACAATATTCGGATGATTCAAATTACTGCCCAAAATCAATTCTTTCTAATTCCATCCGCGAAATCTCACGGAGATTTCACGTACCAGACTAGTTTGACTTCAGATTTGAATTTCTCCAACTCTGAGGGATTTGTGGCGAGCATGCCTTTCAAGGCGACGCTGACCTGCTGCCATTCCCCCTTTCTCACTTCACCGAAATTTCCTGTTCCAATCACTGTACGTATCAGTCGACGTCGACATCGAGGTGTGAAATTTCCGGGAAATTTCACCTTCGCCCATGGTGACGTCGGTGAGTGCGTTCTTGTCGAAAAGAGCTTGCATCTCAAACTCCCGCTCATTTTGTCGACGTTTTTGCTGTTGTCTTCTGTACAATAAAACGACCACAACGATCACCAGGACCAAAAATATGGTCCCAACTACAACGGGGACAATGATGATGTATAGCGGTGTGCAGCCAGAGACACTTGGATTTTTCAGTGAAGATTCACTCATCTACAACTCACCATGATAAATCGCAGTAAGCGCGACCGGAAGAACTTATTTTTCCGGTTCCAGAAGCACAAGAAATTTGCGGAGAAATTTCGTCTTGGCTGTTAATGACCACGTCATATCCTTGTCCAAAGGCAAAATTATCTGAATGATATTGATTGTCCTGACTCCTCACCTAGAACTTTCAACGAAATTTCAAGGAATTTTCAACGAATTTTCACTCACTGTTCCGCTGCCATCCATGAAGACTGCAGAGCCAGAGGTGCTCTGGTCATTCTGGAAGTTATTTTTGCTCATAGTGGCACTGCCGTTGTATGCAGTGGCCCCTCCTCTGGGGGCAGAATTTTCCAAGAAATTGTTACCATTGATGATGACGTTGTTGGGCTGGCCGTTATTGAATGCGTAAATAGAACCTGAAAGATTCAATCTCAATCTACAACGAGATGTTCAGGTACACGGTAAGGGAACGCGTTCCGTCACGTTAACTAACGTGATTGGAAATATTTTGAGATATCGTAGATGATATTTTTACCTCCAATGCTCGAAGCCGAATTTTGAGTGAATGACGAGTTGTAGACGGACAAAGTTGCGGCTTCCGCCCTCTTCGACCCTGAAATTTCCAGTAAATTTCCACGAAAGATCCTCGAATCTCACCTGCGATATTCTGGAAGTAAATGGCACCGGCGGTTACGGCGGAATTTTTACTAAAGGTGGAGTTGTAGACTGACAGGCTCCCACCATCAGAGGAGACACAGGCACCTTCTAATATATCGTTCGTCATGGTGTTGATTTGGTTGCCATAGAAACCACAGCTTGAGATTTCTGTGGAATTTCTATGAGTTTTACAGGAATATGTCTAAAATAAAATTTACCTCCGGTCGAACCGCTACCGATGTAGATGGCGTTTCCGCTGGTGTTGTAGAACGACGAAGATTTGATTTTATATTGCACAGAATTAGATATCATGACAGCCGCTCCGTAGTCGCCGTTGTTCCCGCCAAAATTGGACCCGGTGATCTGTTTGAATTTTAAAAATAGTTCAGTTGACCGACTTGCCTGGCACTGCATTGAGCCTAAAAATAGCCCCCCTTGCTTCCCAGAATTTCCAGTGAAATTTCCTTGATCTATGACCGTGTTCTGCACATTACTATCGATGTAAAATATCGATCCCAAGAGTCCGGTGTTACCCCCGGCCACAATTTTTGAGACGGTGAGATTTGTAGACGCGGAGATGTACAGAGCACCACCCATCTGCTGTCCCCTCGGGTTGAGGCTGTTGGTGCTATAATTACCGAGGGTCAAATTGACGCTATTTACAACCGCATCTACAACGCTTATCGATCCACCGATGGAGGCGGTGTTCCCAGAATGGGTATCGTTGTAGAAGGAAATGGTGGAGAAATTTCCTTGAAAATTGATGGAGCCGCCGTTCCCGAATGGAGCCTTGTTGAATTGAAAATTATTGTTGCCTGACACAAAACTTGGTAATCTTGCACCTGAAATATTTCAGCCACTACAACGCTGTAAACACTCACTCGACCCCTCAAAAGAAATGGCGCCGCCAGAGCTCGAACCCCCGACGGAGTTGTAGACCAAACTATTCCGTTGCATGGTGACATATGTCACAGCTCCATTCATGTACAGAGAACCCCCATCAGATGACGCAGAGTTCCCCGAGAGTATACAGTTCTCAAAATTGATTGACATTTGTGCCTAAAAATAGATCAGAATTTTCGGAGAAATGAAAACTCACTGTGGGCTGTAAAGCCACGGCTCCTCCAGATTTCTGAGAAAGTTCAGGGAAATTTCGTTGTAGATGAAGGAAAATCACCTGAGCCGAATTTCCGCTGAATGTGACATTTTGGAAAAGCGATGACGTGGCAGAAATAGTCTTTACGTAGATGGCACCTCCGCTTGAGGCTTGGTTGCCAAAATAATAACAGTTTTGAACCATCACTTTGGCAGGACTATACACGTTTACATCGTTGTAGATGGAAGAGAAGAATTTTTTGTTTTAAGATTTTTCAATTTGTTGGGAAAATCACCTTCCAAAAATAGAAACTGCCCCCCCGAAAAAATCGACGGAATTTCCGGAGAAGTTAGACCCTGAGATCACGAGACTTTGAGACGCATTAAATCCGGTGTCCAAATGAATGGCGGCACCATAACCAGCGTAGTTTTGGTTCATCACACAATTATTCACTTGAAAATTATTCGACTAGGGAATTTCAGGCTCATTTTCCTCTGTGATAACACGGTAGATACCGCACTTTTTCACGGTTGTTACCGAGCGAAAAAGGGAGAAGACTCACCGTTGTATTCATGAAAAACCCGCCCCCTCTTAATGCGGCCGAGTTGTAGTTGAAACTACAATTCTGCAGTGTAATTCGACCACTTGTTCCGAGAACAGCTATGCCACCTCCGTTGATTTGGGCAATATTATTTGAGACGTCTAGTCCAGACAAGAACATTTCCGGAATATTCAGATTCTTATCGATGTAGATGGCACCTATCAAAATTAAATTTTGGATTTTTTGTAGTTTTCGGTGCATCTACAACGATGTAGATGTGAACAAGCTGGGAAAAATACCTCCGTAGTATGCGTTGTTTCCAGTTATAATTGAACTGCCGCTTGTGGTGAAATTTCGCACACTGGAGCCAATATACATCGCTGAAATTTCATTCAGTTTTCCATCACATTCCATCCCGTTGTAGATTCAGAAATTCAGAAAACTGACCTCCCCCAAATAATCCGGAATTATTATCTGTGATATTGCAAAAAGACATGTACAACGATTGTAGATTGGCATCTACAGATATCCCTCCCCCTGAATACGTCATCACACGTCATCACATGATGGGCGAATATGTTAAACAAAAATAACTTTGACAAAGTTGCAGCAGAGCCGCATCACAAAGCGAAAGACACGAGTCCTTCACATTCCAATGCGACTACTGACCCCTCATGACGGTGTTGCCGTTGTATAGAGTCAGATTCTGTAAATTGAGATTGGTATGTGTGGCTGTTATGCTCAAATGCCCCCCTTGTAACTGGAAACATTTACAACGGGTGAAAATTCCCAGAAATTTCGTTCTGGGGTTATACGACAAAAAATGAAGGTAAAACGAATTATCAAAATACATCGTTGTAGATCTACCTTAGAGGTCCCAGTCTCAAAGTTTCCGCTCAAAGTGACCGTGTGGCTCTGTCCAAAAACACTGACACTTCCCCCGGAGTTTCCGGCGGTAGAATTACTAACCGAGACGTTTTTCACGGTAACTGACGCGCCAGATCCATCAATCCTGAGCCAGCCACCGGAGTCCAAAGCGGAGTTTCCGAAGGCGCTCTGGACTTTCGATAAGTCTTCAAATAAAATAATTTTGAGTTGTATATTTTGGCAAAATGAGTTGTAATTCACGTTTCAGTTCCATAGAACGATTTCGAAGAGAAATCTCGAGGAAAACTCACGTCTTCGTCTACAACGAGAGATGCAGGTCCAGACAAATATATACAACCCCCATTCCCGGAGGCAGAGTTTGTGGTCATAGTGTTGTCGTACAATCTGGTTCTAAAAATAGTTCCCTTACTATCATTATCCACATAAACTACACCTGAGCATATTTCAGGATTTTAGTGAAATATAAACAAATAAAATATATTGGAAAATAAAATTCTGCAAAAAATATTGATAATAATAGACCTCCAGCTATGGCAGAATTATTGGCCATTGTAGATGAGCTGATATTAAGATCTCCCGCCGAGGACCCCGGAATTACATAAAAAACTCCGCCAAAATCCCCGGAATTATCCGTAAAACTACAACCAGTCAGATTTTTTTCTCTTGCATTTTGTTCCTCGCCTTGAATTCTGTACAACGGCCTTGACCCCCTGATTGTAGATGCAACCACCCTTCGACCCAGTATTACCCGAAAATTCACTGTTGTAGATGTACATTTGCCCCCCTGTCAAACCCATCACCCCCGTCAGATCCGCAGACCCCGCAGTATTTTCCGTAAAGCTCGATCCGTTTACAACGAGACTGCCCGAAGACGACAGGTCTCCATTTATCGGCATTGCGGAATTTTCCGAGAAAGTGCTGTTGTAGATGGACACTACACTTTTTTGAAATTGTAGAATTGCTACAGCATGATTTGTAAAATAAACGGAATCAAGTGTCAGATTCCCGTTGGTATTTGTGATACCGCCGCCCGGATTTGCGACGAAATTTCCTGTATATTTCTCAGAAAAATCCCCACCTGAATCGAGATATCTCACCGTATTCAATAGTGACGTCACTATTGTCGAAAAGCATCGGTCCGAAATTTCCTTGAAAATTCGTGTTCGACATGACTACATCGCTCAACTGTCCTATAAATAGTGGATATCTCGTTGTAGAATTGGTCATGCTGAAGCCGGAGAAGTTGACCGTTGAGTCGGTGATATTTATGTTGTAGACGGTGTTTGCTGAAGAGCAGCCGTACATCCCCACGTTGGTAAAACTCACTGAAAACTCACATCAGAATGAAAATCTCTCACATAAACATTCCAAAGCCCTTTTTAAATTTTTTTATTAAACATAATAATAATAAAAATAAATCACCGTTTGAGCTGTCAATAAGCATGATACCCAGCGATAAAGCATCCATCTGGATGTTTGAAAAAATCGTCCCGTTAAGTCCAAGCGTGCCACCAGAGGAGTAAAACGCCAAGGCGGCTAATAAGGCGGTGTTCGTTTTGGTCGTTGTAGTGCCCTTGTTCTTGTTGTTATAGACAATCGCAGTTGTGGTCGTCGTGATTATTCTGGGTATCCAATTTTTGTACACGCCCAGATAATCGTTGTAGACGGAGTCGAGGGAAACCACAGCCTGTGGGGGGTCAGATCTGTATGGCGGGAAAGAAGAGAGTACCTGGCTGAAATTTTGAAAGGTGCAGTTGGAGGAGGTAACCGTGCTGTTGTTGATGCTCAAGCAGTAATCGGCGCTGCAATTCGTGAAGATATTGCCCTGAAACAAGACGGTAGATCCGTTGAGGACGCTGATCTCTGCGAGACGAATGATCCCAAATGGAGGTAAAAAAGTGACCTGTTGATATGAGACATCGGGGTGGGTAACGTCATATATGTGATGAGTAACGGCTGATAAAGATAAAAACCGACTTGTGCATTATTTTGGATGGTCAGATTAAACATGGAGGTGGTTGGGAAGGTCAGATCAGAAGCTGGCAAGATGGTCCAATTCCCCCCACTGAGTATTATGTTCGGATAGTAGCCTGGTGCCAGACGTAGAGTGGTGCCCGAAGTGTTCGATGTCAGTGCTGTGTGTTGTCAATCATCCCTCATCATGAACCATCCATCATACATACCCGAGAAGATATTGGTTGGCGTGACATTGACACATCGACATATAGTCACAATACAGACGAGGATGAAGAGAGAGAGCCTCATCATGCTCCTAGACGGTCGGATGGATGATGAGCGTTGTGAATGTGGTGGGTTTTTCTTTCGGTTTCAACGAAGCCGATCCGTGGAGTATTTTTCCTGCAGATATTTGACATCGTTCCAAACACGGTAATTATCTCGGTAAGGGATTCGTTAAGTGCCGTGAATATTTTTCTGGTTTGTGGTGGTGCTCAGATTAGTGATGACAACCAAAAAAGCACAGACCAGCGCACAAAATCCACTTCGAAGACAAAGAATCAGGCCACTGGAGTGCTGAAGACATCCTTGTTGTGCTGCCGACAATGCTAGGTTTCTGGCACCAGGAGCGTGTTTAAATAATTAATTTGAGTTTTGTGGAACTACGAAGCAGATCCACGGCCGTTCCCTGAGGAATGAGAGGCACGGTTCACGGGGCGACTTTTGTGATTTCGCGGCCATTATTGGATTTCACTAGCTGAGGACTTCATTTTAGAGGCTGTTATTTAATGGACAATCCAACAGCCATTCCTCATGATTGACTTACGAATCATCACAAGAATAATGAGCACATGAACACCACAACATAAGATCTTCACACCCAGAAAGATGCATATGGATCAGATGATTTAAGACGTTCCACCAGCGGCAAAACGCTGGATTCCCTGAAAATGCCGCTTTTTTGGTGTTTGTGGAGTGTCCTCAATATTTGTGCCCAAAACAAAAATCTGGGATGGCAAACTCTGGACTCTGGACTCAATCCGATGTCTCAAAACGAGCCCATATTGGCCCTTGAAGACAAGAGGATCCCCGCTCGTTACAGTAAGCAGGACACACAAAGTTCTTCGAAATTGAGGTGATCTGATCAAGGATTCACGACGCTCAACAACCTCTAGATACATAAGAGATTTTGTCTTACAAACGATGAGAGGGAAGATGATTGACCTCACGACGGATTGGTCCTCTAAAGCCGTCGTATTAGACGGTAAGCTCGTGCCAGTCGCAGGTGAGGACAATTCGTCTACATAATTATCTTTACACCATATCAGAGGCAGACGAACCAGACGCAGAAGGAGAACTCTGGATCAGAGGAAACTTGAGTGAATGGGCTCTGGAGATTGATGACACGAGAATTGTCAAGATCTGGGCGAGGTATGTTCCTTGAAGACGAAAATGATTCGATTCATTGTTTTAAAAGTGATGATCATTTAATGCAACCAGAGCTGATGGGAATTGGTATCGATTAGATCAACCAACAGAAGAATATGAAGAACATTGGCAGACATTAGCTCATAATACAAGATTGTGTCAAGCGGTGATTACAGCTATGGATCAAGGACACAAGAGGTCCTACGAGGCGATCATTGATAAGGTAATGTGATTCTAAACATTGACATAAGAATTTCAAAAGTATTATTTGAACGTGTAATTTGTCCAACGAAGTGGCACAAAAATCGAATGTCTGATGGAATGGCGTCTGCTGATTTTATTGCAACAAAGCCACACTGAACCTGAAAGAAGGACTAATCCAATTGTAGATGGAGAAGCTAAGAAATCCTGTATCAGAGAGGGAGATTGTGCGGTGTAAAGACTTTGTTCTAAAACACATCGGGGGATTACTGGACGGAGATTATGCAAAACAATTCTTGAGAGGATTGGTAGGTTCTTTTTACAATTTTTAAAGATATTTTAAATCATTTAAAATGAAATATTTTTATGATTCTTTCATAATCTTTTTCAAATTAAAAAATCTGAACGTAATAGTCAAAGGTCACGCTCTCTGAGGTCGATAAGAAACTTCAGGTAACCGCATTTTATTCGGAAAAAACTCTAAAGAATTTCCAGAACAGAAAAAGACATTCAGAAGTACAAATCCCAGTCGATTTACAGAAGGTAAATCTCATAATTTCACCGAAAATAGAACAAATCTCGCTGACATTGCGGCGAAATTTCATCGATAATTCTGAACAAGACAGAATGCAAGAGAAACTACTGTTGCCATGGAACCGCCACACAAAAAAATTGCAAAAAGCGAAAAATTCTCCAAGAAAAATATTTTAGAGTACAAACAAGGCGAATTCTTCATCGAATCTCCAGGTTACGGTAAGAACCGTCACATCTCACGTGTTCTTACCGTGATGAACCCCATAGATCGGGAGGGGTGTTCAGACTTGGAGCTCGTCTACAAAGCCAATGTAAAAACGACTGTAGATGGGGTGATGACTTGTCCTTACTGCCCGAAAATCTTCACGCGCGACATTGAAAACTCTGCCAAGCTGGAGTTGCATCTGCAAGAAGAACGGCAGAATATTTTAAGAAGCTTGAGCGAGGATGATACGGAGGTAATGTGTCGATGATGCGGTTTGTGAAACACAACAAGTATCTGCGTTTCTCTGTTGTGTTGAAAATGTTGATTTAAGCCACAAAACACCAGACAAATTTGCAACATGCACAAAGAACATTAGAAAAATGTGCCGATTGTCATCATCTTGCATGATCCAATCATGTCGTGCACCGCACATATAGGCAAAAAAATGCTTGCATTCTAAACATGATCACGATATGATTCTGAGACAAAGCAGATGATCTTGAACAGAAACATAAACAATCAGTTCAGAATCAGAACCACATTGGAGTTGTATGACGAGCAGAAGGTGTAAATAAAGAGTCTAAAGTTCTTGTTATCAACGGAGGATTTCGATGTGACAAGCTACATCCATAAAATGTTCGGGGATGATGCTTAGACTCGGCAGGATCTGAGAACAACACTCTTGTGTGAAGGAAGATGATTGGAGTGTTAAGTAATTAATCAGATCTAACAGTATTACATTTATTTTACATGTTCAAGACCGACATCCTCTTTAACAGATAACCTACAGAATTATCAGTGATCAGGCTCGATCAATGTCTTTCTTCTTATAGAGGATGTTTCAGTTTTTATTGCCAAATTAGTTGTCAGCACGATATATAAGACTCGTCATCTTGTTATCATCACAAAAGAGGGGAAGATATAGAGGTAAAGAGGGAGGCTCACCTTGTTCCTGTGTTTCTTGTCTGTGGTTCGGGCTTCTCTTTCTCCATCCGCGATATCTTTTTACGTGTCGTTTCTTGATTTTCTGAAAGGTCACGTGATTCGCTCTACAACGAACCGAAAAATGATTGCGAAAAAAAATAAGGGGTTGATGATGTTGCGAAGAAGATCTTCTTCTTTCGAATTTCTGATGGGTGGTCAGTCAGTGTGAGATATGTGGACCTTGTTGTCAGCTCACATTGTTGCAAGTAAGAAACTGGTGATCACATGATTTGTGATTGGTGAAAAATTGGGTAGTGAAGCTTCAAACGTGTTAGGGACTGCCTTATTTTTCGTAGAATTTTTCTTGAAGAGGGCACTGCAACATCAGTTTATTATATATCTATTTGAGAGGATTAGCATCGGTGATAATCGTGGGAAGATTGGACCAATGACAAGCTTTGTCTCCTGTACACGTCATCACATGTCAACTGGCGGCAAATATCACCTTCATTTACTTTTGCACGGTTGTAGTACAGAGATAAAACCCAGGAAGCTCTCTCCGCAAGTCCACACATGCTCCAAGCTCCGTAAACTCCGGTGATGCTGTTGGAGTTGATATCTCCGCACGGGAATGATTGCTTGATGCAGAGCAATTTCACAACTATCTCAGCGTCCCGTTCGAGTCCGTGTAAGTCTGTCTCTGAAGTGGTCCTAACATGGTGAGCACTCATAGGTGATTGCTGAAAGATTTTCTCAGCGGCTTTGCCTCCAGACTTGTGAAGGTGATGTCATCACGACACCATGATGTCACAAACGTGAAACTGTTTGTGGTGGTTCACCTGCAGGATAGTTGCTGGAACATCTCATGACAGGCAGTGTGGTTGGCAACGGGAGGAAGTGGAGACGCAGCACTTCTCCATTGGTTCGTGACAGGTGGGCAAGCCTCTTGTGTGAGTCTCTGAGAATAACTCTTCAGATCTCTTTTGGGAGGGTTTATCTTGGCAATTTGAGCTTTAAAGTTGTTGAAATCGGGGTTAAGAGGGCGAGCGTAGGTGCTGTTCATGACCTCTACAATACTGTAGCTACTCAATTCATTACCGTATTCAAAGACAAGACCTGTAAAGGTCAAAATGATACGGGGTGATGCGACTCACCCCCGCTGACAGCGTTGGTCATGGGGCTACTGTAGATTGTGGCAACCTACACATTTCAAAAGCGGTCTCGAGAGAAATGGCGGGAAAATTACCAGGGTATAATCTCGGGGCTTGGGTTCTCTACAACCATACTCTGTAAATATTATGGGAATGCTGTAATTCGTCCATTCCCGTGCGTTGAACCTCGCATCACATCTGCAACGATCAAAAAAGGCGGGAAGATATAATTCAAAATTCAAACCCGTAGATGTTGAGTCCATAAAAGTCCGCGCTTGTCTCTGGAGTTCCACAATTGAAATAAGCTTGTGCGAGAAAGCTCACGGAGTTGGCAACTCCCACTGGCTTCTTGGAACCCAAAGAGGCAATGTAAGCCTTTGACTCTCTAGTAGCGGCCTTCACAAAGGCAGCAGAGGAGGTGGAAGCATCGGAAAATGAGACGGCGTCGGCGGCAGCAATGAAGCCAAGAGTGTTTGTGTATCCAATGAAGGCGTCGATGTTTCCACCTGAAAAAGATGAGACTTGTTAGGAATAGAAATCTGTTACGGTAGGTGTCGTAGAGGTCAGTATTCCACTTGCTTGGAGGTTCGAGGAAGAGATCAACGCGGACGGAAAGGTCAACGAGGACGTAAATACCTGTAGACTTCAGATCTTGATGAAGCTCTTGGGATTCATCAATCTCACCTGCTTTCTCCAAGAGTCTCATTCCAATGTCATGGTTGAGTGTGCTGTTGATGTATGAACAGGCTCTTGGGATTCATCAATCTCACCTGCTTTCTCCAAGAGTCTCATTCCATTGTCATGGTTGAGTGTGCTGTTGATGTTGTAGCAGCGGATGGTATTGACGCCCAACGAGATCAGATGAGGAAGATCTCTCTTCAAACTGACCACGTCGGCAATAGGATCAACATCACGGCTCGGCTGGTAATTGGCCTGTAATCTTCAAAAAAACATCAAAAAGGTTGAAATGATCGTACCCCGACAACATAGAACTGCTGACCTGTGCATATTAGCTGCCAGACAATTGTTCGTCACAAC